>CAXART010000044.1:0-16413 GCA_963971405.1 Psococerastis gibbosa | reverse complement strand
GCGACCAACACTGAAAAAAATATTTCTTACACACGCTGTGTAAGCCGGGACTTGTTTGGATATTACCCAATAAAGTAAAGATTACCCAAATTTGTTTTAAACTAAGAGTAGCAATTGGTTTCCATCAACAAAATGATATGTGTAAAGTCATTAGTATAATCATTACACAATGATAGGGTTCTACCAACCTATTTTGTGTAGGGTGACTATTTACACGAAACTAGTGTTAACGCAGGCCAAAAATTGGGTCAGTATTACTCGGTGTTCAGTGTACCTTCTAGCCGTGGGTGTTGAGTAAATATCACACGAATAAAAGGGGCTGAAAATACAACGCTACTATGTACCTTTTACACAAATTGCGTTGGTGGCTGAAGTTGGGTAAAATCTAAACTATTTGGTTAATATGAGCACTAGAGAATGGTGTAAATGTTAGTCTAAAGTTTGTGTTAAAGTTGCAATGACTGCTTGTGTTGTCATAGCCGCACCACTTGTGTTCCATACACGCGAATGCATATTTTTTTTAGTCTACACAACCCTTAGGTGAAATCTACACGAACCTGTGATATACAGTATATCTGTACATGGCCGTCCCCAGAGGGGTGGTCCATGGGGTCCGGACCCCCCCCCCCCCCCGAAATAAATTCTTGTATGTAAACCTGTATGGTTTGAAAAATTTATCCATTAATTCATTAATAAATTACGTTCAAAAAATTTGGACCCCTCCTGAAATCAAAACCTGGGCACGGCCTTGCATCTGTACTATTTATGCAGCGATATTTGTTCACTGCCAATCAAAGAATTGTCAGTTCAAGTCCCACACTTTCCTACATTATTGCCATATGCCTATTACCCAGGGACGGATCCAGCCCATTTTGGGGGGGGGGGGTAGCTGAGGGTCAAAATAGGAAAAACTTATGTAGGATCGACTAAATTAGAGCGTAATAACTTAATTTACAATAGATTTACCAATTTTTGGGGGGGGGCAGCTACCCCCCCCCCCCGTATCCGTCCTTGCTATTACCCTATTATATTAGTAGGTATCATGCCAATGATCATAGTTTAGGTATTGAGGAGAAGTCTCTACTTGCCAAGTTTATCAAAATCGGTTCATAATTACGTATTTTAAAGTGTTGTCAAAAACTGAGATAGGCAAAGGTGTACACGTAGGAATTTAGACTCGTGGCCCGTCCCGTATTAAACCTCATCAGTAGCCTAATACCCATGCCACTTGACCGCTGTGGCCAAAGTAGCTAATAATGAACAGTAAATTTACCATTTGTAGAGTTATAGGAGCTCATTTTGAAAGTCAACAGACTAGTCCCTTGATTTTCTTTTGAAAGACATAGGACCTAGGCTATGAAGCATGCAATATGTTACAATCACCTCTCAATATTGAACTTCTTACTAAATCGTGATTGAAATTTTCTTTTAACATTGTCTATGACTTCTATTGTTTTCATTGGTATGTCTACTATCAACTGATAACAATTTAATTTGTATTTATACGTTAATCCTAAATGTTTACTTAACAAATTTGAATTCTGGCGGGAACGCTCTACACGGAGTTGTGTAAAATGTATACATTACATAAAATTGATTGGAAGTTACACACATTTGTTTAAACATAAGCACATCATTTGCTGAAATCACACGAAATCGAGTAAATTCTACACTACTTCTCAGTGTACAATGGAGACTAAATTTTATGACAATTTAGTGCATAAATGCATAAATTTTCCATGAAGTCGAACGACGGTCTCGCTCGTAATAGATCTACTGTATGTAGAATTTTCAAATTCTACATATCTAAAACATCCAAACGCGGCCATGTCAACGGCCTACTCCTATTTCAATCTTATATTTTAGACCCCCTCCCCTCATTCCCCTAGTAACGCAGTCTTGTAGCTTTGCCATGTAATTATAATAATATGTGGCGTGTCACTGAGGAACCCCCACCCCCCCCCCCCCCAACTACCCCCATAATATCAGGGATATTAATATACATATTATTGTATATGATAACATTTAATAATAGCACGATGAAACGCAACAAACTACTGTTATTTGGCGAAAAACCGTTGAAATCTGAATACAAGTTGTGTAATGCTAACACAACTTGGATAGAATCCACGCGAGGGTCGTGTAAAATTTACAGCGGGGTGACACCTGCAAACCTGAAATACCGTTATACCCGCGATGCCTGATGCTTCCCTCTCAGACGAGCGGTCGTTCAGTCATTGAATGTCTATTAGCAAGTGCGGTAGCCGGTTGTCAAACTTTTGGACTTTATTTTCCTTCAGGTGTTTTTAGTTTCAGCGCAATTCAGTCAATGTTCGAAAAAAATGGAGGGAGTAGTGCGATTAGATGGCGAGAAGTCAGGTTCGTTTGCCATGAAAAGAGGGGTAAAACAAGGGGACAGTTTAAGCCCACTATTATTCCTGATTTTTATGGATGAAGTAATGAAGACGTGCAAGGCAAGAACTGATCGATCGTTGGTCGGTTTGTGGCGACTTAGGCACGCGTACGTGTAAGCCCTTGCCTATGACGTAGTCCTAATAGCAGACTCTCCAGCAAACCTACAATTATCTGGGTACAGCAGAGAACCAGACAGGCAAACACCAGACCGAAACCGAGTCCAAAAGACAACAGCAAGGAGAACTCGAACGGAAGACAAAGACCAGAGTCCAACAAGCCATCTTGGAGCCGATTCTCCTCTATGGAAGCGAAAGCTGGACACCTACAACAAGTGACCTAAGTAAAATAAACGGGACTCAGATGAAGTGTCTAAGACGGACTGCTGGTCGAACAAGATGGGAACGAATCCGAAATGACCGCATCAGGCAATACCTGCAAGTGGATTCCATAGAGTGAAGAATGGAGAACAAGCAGTTGCAATGGTTCGGCCACGTTTAAAGGATGGACGAGAACAGGACCACCTGGAGATTGGCGGAAGCAAGGCCACAAGGAAGAAGAACCATCGGCAGACCGAGGACAACTCTCGAGGAAAGGATTGAACAACTCGCCGGAGCAAGATGGAAAACAATTGCCGAGCTCAAGGCGTTAAAGTTCGACAGGGGCGAATTCAGGAAATGGGTTCGGGGCGACCCCCCCCCCCACACGCTGCACACGTGGCACTAGGGGGGGGGGGGAAGAAGGAGAAGTGTTTTTAGTGTGGCCTCTTCAAATATAATGTAAAGCGAAAGTTTGTTAAGTTTAAAGTTCAAAATGGATATATTTAGTTCTCCAAATTTCGTGTCAGCATTGTTCTCTGATGGCGAAGACATGACAGAAGAAATGCTAAGAATTGAACGACAACAAGAAATCCCTTTTGATAATTACGGTAAAATGTAATGCTTAGTTTTGTTCATTATATGTTATATGCCAATATATAAACTTGTATTCTTATTTGGTTTGTCTCAATCCTTCTTTGTTTTGTATCAACTGTCGAATATTATTCCTGATATGTTCGAGACATGCGAATGTCACTAAATTAGGCTGTTGTTGTTGTTGTTATGTATGTATTTTGTTGTGTTTGTTCACAGTGTGAAGAATTTACCGATGAAACTGAGTGGGATAGTGAAAGAAACCTGCGGCTTGGGTGTTACTTGCCTTACTTAAAAAAAACTCCCTATTCGTGACTGCCAAATGAAATGGAAATAACTTTGAAAAAAAATTTGCGAATAATCAGTTTTTTTATGAGAAGATGGACCGTAGGACCTTTGCCTTGGTGGCGTTCAGTTGTTAGCTTTTTATAAAATATTCAGAATATGTAATTAACGTTAGACCCGCTAAATTTATTTGAGGCTCTAACGTTAATTACAAATGCTGAATAATTTATAAAAAGCTAACAACGGAACGTCACCATGGTATCGGCCCTACGGTACATCTCTTGAGTAAGCTAGGTGCAACCCTAACCGAGGGTACAAGTAACACCCAACGCCTTCTGTAAATTCTACACAACGTGTGTTCAAATCCAACCCAATGCATATATATTGCTGTGTTACAACCACACAATAAGGTCGGCTAGATTTTACCCAAGTAGTTGAGTAGCATGAACCCAAACAGGTAGCCTAAACTAGATAGTACTCAAATAGTTGGGTAGAAGATACACATGTCGTATGTTTCAATCTACATAAGAGTTGTGTAAAATAAACACAGATAATTTAGTAAGCATTACTCAATCACATTTACACAACTAGTGTAATTTTTACCAAACTTGTATGGGTAATATCTATCCCAATTATTGTAACAATTACTCTACGTATTTAACACAACTCATTTAGTAGGATTTACACCCTATTCGTGCCGTCCAAAAGTTACACGAAATTTCGTGTTGCAGTAAGCCCTGTCGGGTTATATTTACAATAAAATTTTTTGAGTGAAGTTTTAAAAATTAAATATACTGTATATTCATTTATTTCAAGCAGTCCTAAAAGTACATTAGATTGCAAATCTTATACAAAAATTTGAGTACAATTTAAATTCCTTCATGGTACACAATTATCATGGTGCGGAAACGGCGGGGTAGATCTGATGTCGCACCGTGACTGAGGAGCCACCCAGGTGCAACAACGGACGAAAAGATCACATGCAGTGCATTATATTGTAGGTAGGCCGCCTGTTTTATAAACCTTCCGTATCCAAGGGTGGATACAGAGGGGGGGGGGGGGCTGCCCCCTAAATTAAACAAGGCTGTTTTAAGTAAATTTATTACATTATAATTTGATTGATGCTAAATGACATAAAAGTCCGGACTCGGGACATGTAGCATAGTGGTACAAACTCCAACTTTGACCCAAAACGTTGTTTGTTCGAGTCACACTCTTACTACATTTTCTGGCCATGCCTCGGAGGGCATGTAAAGCAGGCGGTCCCGAGTTTTCCTATTTGAGTGTAAGAGGGGGCTTCCTCCGCCTCCACTAGGTTGGCATAGTAATAGAACAAAAAGTCAGTATTTATTTATTTATTTATTTAAATGAGTTTAATTCGATTTTGACTCATCGATACTCATCCCAAAAAAATAGGCTGGGCCCGTCACTGCCCGTAGCAAGGGCGGATCCAGCGAAAAATTTAGGGGGGGGGGGGGTCACAAGTTTTTTGTAAGTTTAAGAGGTAATTTTTTTTGTTGAAAAGCTGGGTTTTAATTTTTTTTTAGATTATTTTACTAGGTATCTTATGAATTTACTCATTTAGGGGGGTCATGACCCCCTGACCCCCCTCCCCCACATGGATCCGCCATTGGTTCGTAGCATATATCCAGAAATTCCAGCTGACAAGTCTAATAGGCTACTGCTTATTATATACTGTACATGCACAAATGCACATGCTGGTCGTAGGGGCTATCGAGCATAGCATCGAACATAACATTAGATGCAAAATATCTGCCGATTGATCGGACTGCATGCAAGTTGACAGGCGCGGATCTTCGGGGGGGGGGGGGGTTATGGGGGCTATAGCCCTCCCCCCATTCGGGTCCTCAAAATGCGTAAAACCTCACTATTTCAGTCCTATTTTTCACAAATTTTCTCCCCCCCCCCCTTGCTGGCCCCACTTCGTGCTCGATTGTATTAATTACCTGTAATATAGAACCCTTATTGCTCTGAAAATGCGTAAAACCCCAATATTTCAGCCCTATTTAAAAAAAAAAAAAAAAAAAAAAATCATTCTTAGCCCCCTCCTTGGTCTCATTCTAAATCCGCGCCTGCAGGTTGATGTTATCCCTCAATCCATGTACTAAATTAAAAAATACAAGTAGAATAAATTATAAAATTAAAATTACCGTAAGTTAGTTTAAAAAAAAATACCCTACTACGATAGGATGGCATTTGAAACACTTTTTTATTCAGTAACATTGAAATATTATATTATATATTATATTATGTTTAATATATGGTTCAGCTCGCTAAATGTTTAACATTTTAAATTGTCAAAATGTCGTGAAGATACCTTTAAATAAGATAGTCCTGCTAAAATTTAAAGTCGACAAATTATTTCTCATAAAATGTAAATACATACAAAATATAAGAAAATATTAATAAATTATTAAAAATTAAACGCTGATACTCGCTGATAAATAATTTTAAAATACATTAAAATTATTTGCTAGCTAAATCCCGGATAGTGAATACCCCTATTTTGAATTTTTTATTAACAAAAAAGTGTACCTCACATCTTAAATTCTCTGCCCAACATACCGCATACGACTTCAGAAAACCCCTGTATGTGCTTAGTTAAACATAAGCGAAATAGGTATTTGATACCCAAAAACTAGATGTGAATGTAAAAATGAATTGTTCAAGTGAGCACTTGTTAACACATATCCGGTTTTAACCCAAAGCTCTCGCAGTAGCGTGCGCACCATAGGAAATAGAAATGTGTAAATGCTGTCTCTATTGCATTCGGTCGTGTGTGCTCGTTGAGTCTGTATTTCGCTATTCATCAAATGTTAAACAAATATATCTCGAAATTTGACGGCTTGCCGGTATGTTTTCTTCGTTTTTGTCTGTACTCTGCATGACTTAATTATTTTCGGCATCTTTACACCACGTTCTATGGACAGTAATAAACTTAGTGTTTAAATTATTGGTGAACATTTTTTTGGAGTATCCCGCGCAAAAGTGGTACAGTAAAAATTTTGCGGGGCCCGTGTTAATTTTAATTCGTCAAAATTCGGGTCAAAAATCGAGTGCCGAAGGCCCTCTTCAGGATGGAGGCATCAGATGGGCACGAGAGTGAAGGAGAGCGAAGCGAAGCGGTCAGTAAAAAAATAGTTATTTTATTAAAAGTTGCAGGTTCTTTTTTAATATTTCTATACAGTAGCCTGTTACCTGTACAATATTAATTTACTCTAAAACCATCCGCCCGTTTGTTCCTGGATGACTATGGAGCACACTTACAAATTTAAATTTAAAATATGAAAATCGGTAAAAAAAAAAAGTTGGCTTTAGATATGCACTTCAAATAAAATACCAAAATTAAGTTATACAATATAAAACGTATAGTTAATATATATTTATTTATTTATTTATTGCGCAGGTCCGTAAGCTAGGAATGTGGGTGACTATAGGTTTGGGTGGAGGAAGCCGGAAGGATTGGTCACTAATTTGGCTTAATATAATATATATTATAGAAACCCGAAACCCAGTTTTGAGAGAATCAGAAATTAGTGAAGACTAGTTATTTTCTTACAGCCCATTACATATATTTGCTTTGGCAGATATTGACACGAACAACAAGTGCAAATAAAACAATCGTTGCTTTAATTATAAAATTTTGTTACAAAAGGAGATTCATGAGTTATGCTTTGTCGATACAACAGGGACTGCGGCGTAGCTTCCTGAAAACAGTGGCGTACACGTATAAATTATTTTTGGGGTTCCCTTCAGGCTGAACGACGTTGAATTCTACTAGCCAAAACCGCTCACTGTTGACCTGAAAATCTATTAGATTTGGCAAATTATGTATTACAACTCGCATTAGTTAATTTTGTCTTAGATTTTCCCATTGGGGCTTTAGACCTATACACAGTGGCGTAAATAACACAAGGGGGGGGGGAGCAGGATTGCTGGGGGGCGCACTTCGGCTCCCAGTTTGAAATTAAATAACCCCAGTATTTCAGCCATATCCTTGATACAACTCAAGATATTTCTAAAATTGATCAACTGTCTGTTGTACTGAGGTGTGTCTTAATAAAAGTTAAAGAAAATTACATTAGGGGACCAGGCAAAGGCGGGTCCAGGGGGCCATTCTGGGAAAAGTGGGTGCAGGCAACTATGTCAAATTGCTATTGTGCAATATGGTGTATTTCTTAGAGAAACGAGAAACAATAATTTACAGTACATTACTTGAAAAGCCCATGCGCCTGATGCAGATAGGTACCAATGGGGTCAGGGGGTCTCCCCCGGGGGAAAAATTTGAAAATATAAGTTCAAGATAGTGGGGTTTTACGCATTTTAACAGCAGTAAAGTATAGACTTTTTAAAGCTTACCAAGGAATGCTTAAAAGCTTATTAGAATATTAGAACTGGGGGAAAAATTTTGAAAATATTAGTTCAAAATTGTGGCCCGTTAGTGGGGTTTTGCGATTTTTACATCAGTAAAATTTATAATTTAAACGTGGAAGACATATTCATCTTACCAGCATACTAAGGATTTTGTTTACAATGTCCTATTTTAAATTCTCGGTCTCGTCTCGAATAAATGGTCTCGGTTTGGGTTTGATGAATGTGTAATAGTAATACATTCTGTGCAAGAACTCAGTTGTCGCTCGTATAAAGACGCCCCTGCTAATGAACGAATGATCTCTATCTAAGGTGCCCATTCCATTGACCGGCTAGGGCTATTTCCAAAAACGGTGACGTGGTAGCAGACATTCAAGACTTAGGTGGCGTTTCCACCGACCTCGCATTGCAGAATTGACGGAAATGTTTATTTTCCTCTATGCTATAGTTAAAATTGATCAATGATCATACAGTAAAATCACAAACAAAAAATTGGCGTCATGGGATATGTTAAGTACAAACATTTTAATAGATTTCTATAAAAAGAAAAATTCTAATTTCCGTCAATGTCATTTGCATTCTGCAATGCGAGGTCGATGGAAACGCTACCTAAGTCTTGAATGTCTGCTACCACGTCACCGTTGTCGGAAATAGCCATAGCCGGTCAATGGAATGGGCGCCTATGGCCCATGCACTATGTGCTTACACCAGGTTCGGAGTTTTGCTCAGCTAGGCGATAATCTTGCTTATATCTTCTATATACTCCATTCCTTGTGTTTGGTATTTTTGTGTGTGTGGGCGGTTATGAGTGTATGAACACTAATGAGGCAGCCATGATCAAGGATTTTTTTCAAAGGGGGGGGGGGTTCAGAAATTTCATTGGATAGTACATAGTGGTTTTTATTTTTCCTCTCAAAATTCGATTCTATCAAGTATCAAGCCAGGGGGGGGGTTGAACCCCCATGAACCCCCCCCCCCCTTGGCTACGGCCTTGAGAGCCAGTATTACATTGTCAGTGCAGGCGCTCTAGCCTATAGGTAGTTGAGTAAGCAAAATATGAGGACCACATTCTGTAAATAGTTTTCAACTCAGAAAGGCTTGCAGATTTTGATTTTCGATGTTGCCAGGGGGTTTGTTGGTCCAATTTTTTTTATAGGCGCCCAAATTAAAAGGACTAAAAAAATATTTTGGAGATTGTTTTAGTGACAATATTCATTCTTTTTTTTTATTTTGACAGTCATTATTATTACATTTGCATCAGCATTTATCCATATGCAGTATAGGCCTATATTTGTGCCAGTGAGGTCGCCAAGGGTGAAGACTAGATAAACTTCCCACGTAAAACAATTCAAATAGTTACTATAGCATGAAACCACCTCCCCCTCCCCCGTTGAGGAATATATCTGGGTACCCCTTGGCATGTGCTGAAGCTCTGTCACAATTGTAAATGTAGACCATCCGATGTGTCAGTAGCGCCATTTGGGTCTCTTGCAAGGGGGGGGGGGTGCGGTTGGTCGCTCTATGATTAATATGCACTGTGTACCTATTTTAACCTTTCTTGCCCCCCAAAGCCACCCTTAAGGAAAATCTGCAATAGCGCCACTGTTTTAAGTCTACCTACTGTAAGTAGAAGTGCTGGGACAGCCGGCTTTTAGGGGCTGTTCCACGACCTCTGCTTATTCTTGGCTTAGCCAAACCCCATAAGTTAAGCATGGATAGGGATGCAAACTTGAGCCTAGGACTAGGATAAGCCGAGGTCGGGGTGGGAGCGTGGGACAGCCCCCTACTGGGTTCGTGGTGGCCAGAATCTGAGGAAAAAACATACTTATGCATGCCTCTGGACCTGCCACTGGGACCAGGGGCAACCACAATACTGCTTATTAGCGGGGCCAAGCCGCAAAGAGAAGAGAAGCAAAGCAAAGAGAAGAGAAATATTTCACTTTTTTGTGTCATATTTTCAACATGGATAAGAAAAATGTGTACTCTCTTTAATTAGAGAATTTGGAGGTAGGACTTTTCCAGTTTCCAACCCTGTACCCATCCATCTATTTGGTTTTGTTATACTCTTCTGAATTATATCTGAATTTAGAAAGCATGGATGGAATTGGTCCTTAGAAAAATGATTTCTTTTGTCATTTTTCATGTAAATTGAGTATTTTTTTGTTTATGTTTTGCTATCAACTACCAAAGGGAAAGAGACCTAGTGGGGTTTTTTTTTTTGGAATATACCTCTATATGTATATGTGCAATGACTACAATTGAATATTCCAAAATATAAAAATTGGTCCCGAGAAATGATGGATGCAAAAATGAGAAGTGTCGTGCCGAGTTTCAGCTAAATGCTTTGAGTGGTTCGTCCAAAAATTGAAGAAAAGACAGACCGACAGACATTTCGTGAAAACCTCTTTTTTTGGTTCCTGGGTCCAGAGAGCGTATAAATCCGTTGAAAACTCGACATCATTCTATCATTTCGATCACCATAAAGTTTCCTTTATACTAACGGATCAGTAGGAAAGCAAAAACTTTTATTAACACCATTTTAAGTCATTTCATTTATAGCTTTCTTATTTATACGGAAATATACTCCTTCTTAATACGTAAGGGACATACGTATAAGGATTAAGGAAAGGTCATTGGAACCAAAATTTACGAAGTGTCTCTCGGCTGCTCACTATCTAATCTCTGCCGCTCTCTCTGTCTGTTGGTCGATTTGTGGACAAACCAATTGATGCATTTCCATGAAATTGGACTTGTAGGTTTACAAAATAATTTATATTGTTTTTTTTTTTTTTTTGGCTACTCAGTTATGGTTTCTACGCGCTTAAAACTCCAAAAAAACAGCTAAAAACATATTTATCAAAAAACGGCTGTAACGGTTTTCTATTAAATCACATAATATTGAAGTCATTTTCAATGAAACCTATTGGGTCGCTACTCGCTACCCCCTAGATTGCTAGATAGTTTGTTGATTTGTTTGGTTGAGAGTGTAAAAATAGGGTTCAATTTCCGTAAAAGTAAAAAAAAACCATCCTATCGATCTATATCCAACTAGGTACACTTCGACTAGCGCGAATTTTATGTTTTTTTTCTTTACAAAGAAAAACAAAAGAATTTTATGTTTTTGGCAATCTAGGGGGAAGCGACCCAATGGGTTTCATTCACATTGAAAATGACGACAAACTACAAAATACATTAAGTTGTGCACTTGTGCATACCAGTCGCATTGCGACTGTCGCAACGTTGTAGTTCTTAATCAAAATAAAATGGTGGAGCGTTGTACAAAACCAAGATGACTGGATAGAGGAGTGTTGTCGAACAGGCAAGGCTCATCGAGGGCTGTAGAGCTAGTAGAAAAAGAAGTAGAGGAGGCTTATCACAACATTTAAATTAGAGCCGTGGTCAAGCGAGAAATAATCTGCTCGTTCCAAGCCTCAGGCCTAGAGCTTCAGTGGGCTTCTTAACTAACAAAAAGTTTTACTGATAAAAGCCGAAGCTGAAAAATCAATTGACAAGTGAAAACAAAACATGAGATATCAAGGTAATTAACAGGTTACTGGAAACTTAATTGACAGATAAGTGTGAACAAAGTGACTCACGCATGGATTCATGATTCCTTCTTTATAAAGAATCAACGTATTTGTGCATAATAAATAGACAGTGTCAGTCAGGGTTTTCTCACATCTTCATAAGTTCTCACGCTATAATACAGTGACTGTTTGTATTGTGTTGTATTGTATCTATCATTTGACAACCACATTAGATGAGATTCCGCAGTTTTCGACACGTAGGCGCTAAATATAATTTCAAAAATAGCCGAGTCCACAAAGTCAATTATTCCAGAACGGAGTTTGTTCCGGAAAAGTCCATTTGAAGAGAGCAGAACTATGAAACGGAAAGTTCAGGTTCGAAACTCAACATCTTCATTAAAAGCCTCTTCAAAGATCGATGATTGATTGACAATCATCATGGCAATTTAGACCTTGGAGACTTAAGCTTTGAAAAGGGAGTCGTGCTCTGATTGCCAAACCACTGCCTTAGGTTTTTCAACCAGGATTTCTTCTTCTGCCGGGAGCCCCCATTGTTCTTCCCTTGGATGATAATATACAGCAAACGATACTTTTTTATAATATTATTTAATATTTACTGTAAAATTTGACGTTTTTTTTTTTTTTTTTACAAAAAACGAGTGGCGTTCTGTGCACTAAATAAGTACAAATTAATTAATTTTTTTAATTCGATAGTATGGTTACATGCTATTCGATAATTTTCGTTTAACAAATTCTCGTGTAACATGTCATCAACATTAAGGATGAATGAGTTGTAAAAATCATGAAGAATCGCACATGCAAATGAAATATCAGATCTACTACATGACATCTCCCTTGGAAAGAACATAACTAGCCCAGCCCCATATGACGTATAAGATAAATCTATAATCTATAACTTATGGTTCCACTAATTGCAAAGCTATTGAATGCACCTGACAACACTACGATGACTACTCCAATACAAATAAGCTACAAAAATATCTGCAATTCAGGAGTAAAAAGTAAAAAATATATGAAAACATCCATGCAAAAATTAACACCAATACATCTTCCTGGCAGACCCTAGATAACTAGGCCATGTAAATCCAATCAAAAGTGCAGCAACTAGTGTGCCAAATGGGTCGACCCCTGTAGTCTTGGTAGCGTACGGTAATGTTAAGCTATCAAATTCATCTAAAAATACTACGATGCTATTCTAATTATACGCCAATACGCATAAGTAACAAATTATCTACATTTAAGGAGTTAAGAGTAGGAATACAATGAAAAAACTCCAATGCAAAAATTAACAGACCTATTACATCTCCCTGGCAAACCCCAGATAACTAGCCCGCTTAATATATAAATCCAAACAAATGTGCAGCAGCCAGTGAGCGAAAGAGGTCGACCCATGTATTAGGGAACGTAAAGCCAATCTAATAGTGGTCGAATATGGCAATCATTAGGTCATAAACTGCGCAGCCAATAGCCATTGTCTGGGAACTCTCCGATTTTGAGTTTTACGACGGATTCCATGTAATTGGCGATCGATCCAGCATGTCTGTCGGGTTTGATGAAAAACATAGTGATTTCTCTTTTATTGTTGACCGCCCCTCGAGAATTATCGTTGGAATTTGCAGCAGTACTGGGAATCGTAACAATTTTTTTCTTGTAATAGCCGCGGTGAGGAAACATTAAAAAATCTGTTTAATCTTCTGTTTCTTTTGAGTCCACTTTTTTGTATAGCGTACAATAGGGTAGCATTACAATAGTTACTACAGACAACCCCGCTAATAGGGGGAGCAGTAATGTCTTGGCATTGTATCTTTTTCAATTTTGGGGCTTTTTGATGGGGAGGTGAAGGCGAGGTCAGTCACATTTGGACTAAGTAAATTTTAATTTTTATAGATCCAAGCATACTGTAGGCAAATGCACAACATACTGTTACCCCAAAATTAATATAGTTCAAATCATGCATGGCAACTTCGTGGGTCCGATTTTGCATTTTACTTTACCTATTATTAGTATATCATAGTATATACTTACTCAGTTTTTTATAACTTACTTTATATTTATATTGAATAATTAATAAAATATCAGATAAGTATCTGATTATATCAGTGGTATGCATAAAATATATTTTTGGGCGTGGGGAAAGCAAGATCGCCTCTAGCTATCAACTTCTTGCCAAGGGCAGAACCGTAAGAATTCTACAAAGCAGGGCCACGCCCAGGGGGTAGTCCATGGGGTCCGGACCCCCCCCCCCCGAAATAAATTTTTGTATGTAAACCTGTATGGTTTGAAGAATTTATCCATTAATTTAGTAATAAATTACGTTAAAAAAATTGTTGGACCCCCCCCCCCCCGAAATCAAAACCAGGGCACGGCCTTGCTACCAAGAGTACCAACCTAACCGCTTAACGTGATGAAGCGGTAGTATCTGGGGTGATAGGCCTCGGTCGTTTTGAAAACGTATTTCCAAACGTTTCGCCATCATCTGCGGTCGACATCTTCTGTGGAACTGCATAGACTAGATTTCTAAGATTGTATCTCGGAGGCTCAGCGTTGGCCCCTTGAGGTCAGGGTGAATCTTCTTACAATATTTAATTAATTATAGGGAGAAGCGTATTCCCCTCTATCCTCCATTTACGCGGGTGATTCACGCCTGATTTAGGTGTTTGCCGCCCCCCTTCCACAACCAAGTCTGAGATTATCTTTCGTGTTTTTATTTTAAGTAATTGAGAACGAACATAGAGTCAACGCCACCGTTTTTCCTCTTCATGATTTGTTTAATTTAATTATTAATTAGTATATAATACTGGTACTCCAGCGAGAATTTGCAGCCCCCCCCCCAAAAAAAAATAAAAATCTGCCACCCTGGGCCCAGTTAGCCCAGTGTGTAAATCAGGCCCTGGTTAGGACTATGGAGCTGGGGCACCTAACTCGTTAGGTCGGTTCAGTAAATTAACAAAAGTTTTTACTTATTAATATTTTTTGAGACTTCGGTGGCAAGGTGGTAGCGTGCTTGCACTTGTGCGAGTGTCAACACACGGAGACGTGCCGTGCCGTAAGGTTACTTATAGAGAGGCGATTGAAGAGATTAATCGGATGCATTAATTAAATTATTTGCACGCGATTAACCTTTTATAAAAGATTTAAAAATATGTGACCTTAGTGCCTAGCGAACGATTGAATCCAACACTGGATTCTTCTATTTCGCAATAGTTCAACAGCTCATTTGGGGACAAAATTTCGCCGGTGCAATATTTCAAGAAAATTAACACTAAAAAAGTTAAATAATGTCCGCGTGTTGAAACGAATCAATTTCTTTCTAGATGGTATTTAAAAAAATGTTGAATGTTTATATATGGTATACAGCATATTATAGCAGAGAGCCAAAATCCAATCTTAACTATCCGACATGAACATAAAAGCGCCATAAAAATTTGATTGGATTCGCGGGTCTGTCGGCTGCTTCGAAACCAGGTATTTTAATGTAGAAATGCTTCAATCAATCACGCATGCGCGATTTGGCATAAATAGCCATGTATTGGGTTCGACTTTAAAACAGAAAATTTAATTTTAAAGCAAGGCTTCAGCAGGTCTAGCACGGAACGAAAAGAATATAACGTCGTTGGCTCACGCTTTGCATTTAATTTAATGCGCATGTTCCCGATATTTGGTTTATTTTAAGTTGTGGAGGCCAATTTCGTTGAACATATAAGGTATTTTTAATTTTTGTTCCATTAATTTAATAATGTAGTAAATTTTCATCCCCAATGAGTTTAAATGAAACATGCCTAAAAAATAAACAATCTTTTAATGCCACGTATGGAATCATTGTCCTCTACAGCTTAGTTAGACCAATTTCTTATCACTTGAGTTGCAAAATTAATAATAAATAATATACTTTGGGCTGATCCACGGGTGGCCAATACGAGCGGCCAGCTTCCTATGATGCTTAACTTATGAGACTCAAAACAAGGCTGCTCTCCACATAAAAACAATTAATTTTATTCAGACAAGATAGATTTAGATAAAAGACAGATTAGAACATAATGAGGAACCAGTAGAATCCGGGCTGATGGGCCGTGGTCGAAGTGAAAGAGAACTTCCAAACGTTTCGTCAACATCTGCGGTCGACATCTTCAGTGGAACTGCGTAGACTTCTAAGATTGTATCTCGCAGGCTCAGCAGCGACTGTGAGGGCAGGAGGTTGTGCTCTGAAATTTATACTAAGATGCGGGGTGGTGGGGGGTGGAGGCGGAGTCATCCTCGCTCCTGATTGGCTCCCTACTACCTCAACCTGATTTCCGGATGATGACCCCAGTTTCTTTGCTGTAGTCTTCTTTAAGGCTGGATACCAAATTCTATTGACCTTTAATCCTTCTTCTTTCCTATTGAAGTTATGCGGGTGCTTGTGGATCTCTATAGCCTCTCTGTGTAACCGAGGGTGGTATGAAGAAGTTGTAGAAAGTACTGTAGCATCTTGAAATTGTATTATGTGACCGGTTTGTGTTAGAACATGCTCAGCGATTGCAGACTTCTCCGACTGTAGAAGACGGCAGTTTCGTTTATGTTCATCAATCCTGGTTTTTAAGCTTCGTTTCGTAGTACCTATATAGACTTCTCCACACGAACACGGAATCCTGTAAACACCTGCTGACGTCATCGGGTCCCGGCTATCTTTGGCTGATCTGTACAAACTATTTAATTTACTCGTAGGCTTGTAAATAGTCTTCACATTGTGCCGTAAGAAGAGTTTACCTATACGGTCTGAGACTCCCTTGATGAATGGAAGGCAGAGAAGGCAGACGCACCCCCAAGTACTACTGGCCTACTCTGCCTTCCATTCATCAAGGGAGTCTCAGACCGTATAGGTAAAC
>CAXART010000043.1:0-45277 GCA_963971405.1 Psococerastis gibbosa | reverse complement strand
ATGTAACCTAACTTAACGTCATATTTATTTGATATAAAAATATTTTTGTTAAAAAAATGATGAATGTAATCTAGGTAAACAGCTAACCTAACCCAATGTAACCTAATCTGGCCTATCCTAATCCAATGTAACCTAATCTAACCTATCCTAATTCAATGTAACCTAACTTAACATCATATTTATTTGATATAAAAATATTTTTGTTAAAAAAATGATGAATTTAATCTAGGTAAACAGCTAACCTAACCCAATGTAACCTAATCTGGCCTATCCTAATCCAATGTAACCTAATCTAACCTATCCTAATTCAATGTAACCTAACTTAACATTATATTTATTTGATATAAAAAATATTTTTTTTAAAAAAAGAAATGATGAATTTAATCTAGGTAAACAGCTAACCTAACCCAATGTAACCTAATCTGGCCTATCCTAATCCAATGTAACCTACCCTAACTTGATATAAAAATTTAACCTAGACTAATATTAAAACTTAACCTGTCCTAGCCCAATGTAACTAAATCTAACATAGAAAACACAACTGCCTGGTATATTGCACCCAATGTAACCTAATCTAACCTATCCTAATTCAATGTAACCTAACTTAACATCATATTTATTTGATATAAAAATATTTTTGTTAAAAAAATGATGAATTTAATCTAGGTAAACAGCTAACCTAACCCAATGTAACGTAATCTGGCCTATCCTAATCCAATGTAACCTAATCTAACCTATCCTAATTCAATGTAACCTAACTTAACATCATATTTATTTGATATAAAAATATTTTTGTTAAAAAAAAAATGATGAATTTAATCTAGGTAAACAGCTAACCTAACCCAATGTAACCTAATCTGGCCTATCCTAATCCAATGTAACCTATCCTAACTTGATATAAAAATTTAACCTAGCCTAATATTATAACTTAACCTGTCCTAGCCCAATGTAACTAAATCTAACATAGAAAACACGACTGCCTGGTATATTGCACACCTATTGTGAGAAACTGAGACTTAGTTGGGATTATTGAAAATTCATTTTTATAAACACGGCTGGTGGGTATATTGAACACCTATTGTGGGATTAATACATTTCTTTTAAGATGCTGAGTGCACTTATTATATCGGCGTACCTGAATTAATAGCGATGTGTCATAATCTTAATGCGAGGGGGACTGAAATGGCCACCGACCTTATGCACTCCAATATATAAAGGGTTGTCTGCATGGCAAATAAAGGGACTGTCTACTCATCAGCGACTGCTTATATGAATATGTACCTTTAACTGGTATTGTACATCAACTATTGTAAATGAATGTAAACCATTTTATGATATATAAATTTTATAATACACATATTTTAAAAGAAATCAATGTCTTTTCATACAATCACTTAAAACAAGCTTTTAAGCCTAAGACTTATCTATAATACAATAATGACCATGAGCTAAACGAATGTAAACCATTTTATGATATACAAATTTTATAATACACATATTTTAAAAGAAATCAATGTCTTTACATACAATCACTTAAAACAAACTTTTAAACCTAAGACATATCTATAATGCGATAATGACCATGAGCTAAACTATCAATTCCATTACGACACACATACCGTTTATCATCATAAGGACTAAGAGTGACTTTTTGCTGTTTAATTGTAAAAAGCTTATGATCTCTACTTTGAATACGGAACATTGGTTTACGTGAGTCTTTTGCTATGCAAGGCTTAAATAAGGTATTGTAATAGTCTTGATGGTTAATATGATGTTTAAGGGTTGAACGAACTATACCTTTGCCCACTTTCTTCTCCTTTCCCTCCTCTAAAAGGGAATACAATTTTGGGCGTAAAGCAACACATTGTAAAATGTGAGATTGAGCATTTTCATCTTTGAACGTTCCCACTTTCTTTTTATTTTCAATATTGTATAAGAGATGGTTCGGAGGATATACTGAGTTATCAAATAAATGGGGATATGGTTTTAAATCAGTGTACAAATCATCACTCTCAACCTCATAAACGAGCGAATCTGTATCTGTTAAAATCAGTGCAGCTTTATCACCATACATTTGTTTTACAAAGTTATAATGAAATTCATACATAACTACCTTGGATAGTTCGAGAACGGTTAGGCCAATAAATATTGGCTTGTTTAGCAAAATATTAGTTTTTTTTGACCGGACTGCTATTAAATCGTTTGAAAAAATCTTAAAATCTTTAAATGCAGGGGATGAGATAAGTTTACGAGCTCGTTTGGCAGTGTTAACTAACTCTAATTTTGCGTGATTTCTAACATTCTCCATTGTCTTCCCATACATACTATTAATTTTCAATTTATAAAAATCCTTCTCGAAATCATTACAAGCTAATTTCCGTTTTTCTGTGTTAAAATCGATAAAGGGTCGCATCCAAGCGCTTTGCTTAAAAGCTAAAATTTTATGTATACATTTTAATTTTAATCCCAATTCTAAACATTGCTTCAAATTTCGATAATGTATTATATAGTTGTGTTTATCGTTTAAGTTGGGAATAAGCTTTGAGAAGTTGGATGTTAAAGATATATCATTTTCAGCGAGAAATTCCTTACAATAGGGGGAAATCATGTCTGATGTTACAACACAATGTTCAGCTGCTAGTGGGTATTCATTATGTAAATCATGTAATTTTTGTGGATATTCCATGTCCACCTGTAATATGAACCCATCATCGCCCTCATCAGGTGCGAGCATTACATTAAAGTTTTTGATTTCTTCCTCCTCCATCCAGCGAAACCCACTAATAGGTAAAAATTGACGCATCGCATGTCCGTATAAGTTAGTGCAATCCCAATATACTATAAATTTGGATGGCTTATTTGAGTCAAATTTTTTTAAGTATTTATTGTTGCTTTCCGCAAATCTTTTTGAAATCATACTTATACCCCCGCGAATCCCAGCCTCACAAAACAAATACATATCAGGTTCGCTCAATAGCTCAAGTTCTACTCCTGTCATTTTCAGACAGCTCTGAAGAGCTAGCCCTGGTGCTGTGTACATGTGACAAATTTCGAGGTTATCGTTTTCAAAACATAAGGCTCTAAAGGCTTCAAAAACATCGCAAAGGAGAAGGGTGTCTGTTAATACATACAAGTCTTGGTATTCTCCTAAATTCTTTATACTAAAAGCATTCCACACCTTTTGAGCATGTTCATATTTTTCTTGTGAAATCCCCTCTTGAGTTAATTGACTAAAAAATGCATCAATTGGAGGTAAGTGTTCCTCATTAAATTTTGATTCGTGCGTTATATATTCATAGGGGAAGACACCCTTCCTCAACATCAAGTCTAATTTTTCACCCACAAAACATGTTTTCATAATTTTAAATTTATTTTTATCCGCATCAACAAGATTTTTGACTAATGAATCTAAAGAGGAGGCCATAAATTGATAAGTGTCTAAAAAGCGTAACTCTCCAATACTAAAGGCTATATATTCCTCCATAGTTTTAGCTATACAAGTAATTTTCATATTTTTTAGTTTCCCAACCCCTTCCATGATAAGATGACCATCATAACGTTTTAAGTTATGCATAAAAACGGGGATATGTTTTGGAGTTCGAAAATTGCTCATATTACAAACATTATGTAATGCTTGTCTATATTTCCCCGTTATATGACAGTGGTCTATTACACGATCATTTCCTAGTGGTTTTTGACAAACATTACAAATGACAGAGTTTTTAAAATTTTCTCTATCCTCGTCAGTCATAATTACTGCTTTAATATTTTTATAAATGTTTAAAATTTCATCCTTAACATTTAATAACGATTTCAAAAACACATCAACAGCATTAGCTCCCCTGTAAACTACCGGTTCTTTAAACTTATTCCCATTGATATCTACAACAACATAACAAAACCCTGATGGTATATGTGCAGATAATTTTTCAGTGTTACAAATAGTCCCTTCAACGGGACTGAGAATGCTCTCGAA
Source organism: Psococerastis gibbosa (assembly GCA_963971405.1). Lineage (NCBI taxonomy): Eukaryota > Metazoa > Arthropoda > Insecta > Psocodea > Psocidae > Psococerastis > Psococerastis gibbosa. The sequence continues at coordinate 41,301 of CAXART010000043.1, read as the reverse complement.
ATCGGCATATATTCTATATGCTACAGGGATCATATATTGTGCCTTATCAAATTTCATAGTGCTTTTCTCCTGAATTGGAAATGTGGTTTTTTGAGGATCATGTCTTGAGCAGAGTGGCTTATGTTCATGTAAGCGTTCAGCACTACTAAAGGCGTGTATGCACCAACGACAATAAAACTTTTGTTCCTTATGTTTAGTGATTGAGAAATTAAGTTTGTTGAAATTTTTAATAAGACAATAATGTGAATTTTCGTCTTCCGTTATGTAAAGCAGATCCACCTGCTTATTATAATGGTGACTTTGTGATAAATATAATGGGTACAGTCTGTGATCATAACCAAACACATTTACTCCAATATTATTATTTTTTTCAAATTTTGAAATGACTTGCAAAGATACTGGGTAAGTTATACCTTTCATATCTAACTCTTTTTCATACTTTTTATAATTATAAACCCGCTGAGCATCCCGACTTACTGGATGTAAGTATGCTAAAATTGACCATATAAAACATTTGAGATCGTCATTTTTAATATTGATTACTGCTTTAGTGTTATAGATTTATTTGGGTAAAGGGATGTAACTACTACCACTGCATGGATTATATTCAGCAATAAAAATAACAAAATGTTTTAAAGATTTCAACACCCACCCGCTTCCCATTGCTTGAAATTTATCTATTTTTACTAAAATTTGTTCAATCATTTGTTGATATTTTATTGTGGAGTCATCAGTGAGGAAAAGTTGTTCGTTTTTAGCATGAAACCATGCTTCAGTATAGTTTTTATTATTGTCGGGTCCGCGTTCAAATTTAATGTGTAAGGCTACATACCATTTAATTGCATTAAAAAGTTTAATGTTTTCAGTTGTAATAGAATCAACCTCACCTTCCATATTATTTAAATATACAACGGGATCATGTATGGTTATGTTTTTATAATTGTATTGTTTTACTACACCATCTAGAGCTATAGATGTTTTGCATAAAAAGTTCTCCTCGTTGGATAGTGCTCCCCCGCTCATAATTGTGCAATTATTCTTATGATTAGTAAAATCTTCCCTCATAAACAATTTCTTGCAATTCAAACAATTAATAATATGTATGCTTAATATGTGGACTTTCAAACTATACTTCCGAGCAAAAGGGACCGAACAGAATTCACAAATATATTTACACTCAAGGGTTTTAACAGATACAGGATTCTCATACTTACACGAAAAGATAGATGAACATTCTTTACACAGAACTGTAAGTGGACTGGAGTTGTTGATTTTGCCCCCGCATGCCTTGCAGTCCTCTCCATTCCCAGCAGATGTCAGTTTTGGGCGAGTTTGTACAATTTCCATCCCGTGATTTGCTGATGTATGCCGCTGCAATATATGATGAGATAGGTCCTCTCTGCATGTGAATGTGGCTTTACATTTTTTGCATGGTATAATACTAACTCCATGTTTGTTTATGACATGTCTTTTTAAATTGCAATTTAGTGTGAAACTCACAGCACATATTCTACACACATATTCCCTCGCGTTCAGTTTCCTTTTCTTCGATTCCATGCTGTACGATTACACAAATTCACTACACTGAAGTGGTATTACGCGAATGAAGGTTCGGTTTCAACTAAGCTCCTCAACCCAAGGCGATGCCTTTTGTAGCGACGACCACCCACGAAGGATAGATGGTAAGGGTACAGGGATAGATTGTCCATCACGAAGCGGATAATATGTTGTTAAGACACCATTCATTTTCTAACGATCGATTGCAACTAATGCAAAAACAAAAATCACTTTAGCTTACAATGGACTGTCAGCGAGGGGTAGATTTATTAATGGCTTGTTTGTTTGAACCATTAGACGGCTGTACAGAGTTATATGCACCTGGTGATTCACAACAGGTTTGAACCTGCACTCTGTTATTTGTTTGCCAAATCAATACTTCCCTTCAACCTAAGTGTTGGATAGATTTACGAAAACAAAAATCACTTTAGCTTACAATGGACTGTCAGCGAGGGGTAGATTTATTAATGGCTTGTTTGTTTGAACCATTAGACGACTGTACAGAGTTATATGCACCTGGTGATTCACAACAGGTTTGAACCTGCACTCTGTTATTTGTTTACCAAATCAATACTTCCCATAAACATATGCTTCGGATAGATTTATTAAAATTAATTAGCTAATGTACTCGTTTAATTATTTGATTTACATCATTTCATAGTCTATGATTAAGATAACCCTTCACCGTTCAAGTACTCGATTATGACTGAAGCAATAGCTTGTTTCTTTCAACCATTAGTTTTTAATACTCATCATCATCTAACTATAAGCTTAAAACTAATTATGCAATTAATAAAACAAGAACAAAAATATATATAGAAATTATTCATATATTTACATTATTTCTGTAGTTTACAATAATAATACATCATGAAATATTCATTCTATGATCTGTAGGTTGACACTATTTTTTCCCCGATGGCTTGAAACGATAAGATACATCTCAGCTCCTGGAGTAACTTCACTTTGTTGAAAGGCTGGCAGATATTGTTGAGGCACAAAACATTCCACGACTTCTTTTTCCAATCCTCGCAGTATGACTTTTACAGCTGGTCCATATTCTGTTTTTTCGATTTGCACTATTTTCAATATTAGGTATTTAACTCCAATCACTAGCTTTCGCATTGGTATGGTAGGCCCGGCTACTTGGTTGATAGCATTAACTTTATTGAATAGAGATGTCATGTTGTAAGATTATACAATTTTACGTATAAAGTGGTATTACTTGAGTCTTGAATGAAGGTTTGGCTTCAACTAAGCTCCTCAACCCAAGGTGATGCCTTTTGTAACGACACATTTAGAACCTTCTAGATGTCTGGCTGTACGGGGAGGGGGGGGGGTGCGTCATAGACCACCCACCTGGTACAGAGATAGATAGACAACGGGATAAGCACGGCGGGGTACAAAGACCACCCACGAAGAAGAAAGAAGAAGAAAGAAATGTTTTAATTCAATTAACACCATTAAAAAAAAAATAAAAAAAAAATAAATAAATAAAAAAAAAAATAAAAATAAAAAAAATAAAAAAATAAAAAAAAATAACTCTGTATCTCACAAATTAGTAATTATAAAAAAAAAAACGATCATGGTGCCAGAACCTCAGACCACCCACGAGGGGTAACACACAAAAATAGATAGACCACCCGCGGGGGATAGATGGGATAGCACGACGGGGGGTGGGATAAGCGCCAGAAACCCCCTTTCTACTCTACTTCATAAATATGATCGCAAAAATCGTCGAGGCAAAATTTCATCGACCGCCAGCCAATGCTTCAGCATATGGTAATTAAATGTAACATACAATATCTTTAGAGTGCCCCTATTGTTTAATAATCACAAATGGTATAATTATGGTATGTCTTATGTAAATACCATTTATTCCATTCTTTGTCGTACTCGTTCTTAATGTCACGTAAGTGTGAAGTTCAGGTCAGCCATAACCTGGAATTTTCCTTTTCTCCTTCTCTTTAAATGCTTCTTCTGTTGAAGATTGCCAACCGTCATGACAACTTGAACCTTGGAGACTTCTGCTCTGAAACGGGAAGTCGTGCTCTTACGAAACCACTGCCTCAGGTTTTTCAACCACGATGTTCTTCTTCTACCGGGAGTCCTTCTATCTTCCCTTGGATTATTACATACAGAAGGCGATACTTTTCGTTCCTCATCGCATGGTCGAAGTATGTTAGTTTCCGTTTCTTAACCGTCAGCAGTAACTCGGCTTCTGTATCCATTCGCCTCAGGAGTCAGGACCTCAGCATTAGGAACACGATCTCTTCAGGATTCAAATGCACTGATTCTGTTTTCCTTTTCTTGTCAAATAGTAAAAACACCGTGGCACGACAACTGGTTGACCCATAGCCGTGCCCCCCCCCCCCGAAATAATTTTTGTTTTATGTATACCTGTATTGTTTGAAGAATTGGAAAAAAAATATCTGAGTTTGAACACTGGATATTTATCATTAACAAATTCCGTAACAAATATGGAACTCCCCCCCCCCCCCCCCCGAAATCAAAACCCGTGCACGGTCTTGGAAGTTCACTTTCATTTCGATCACGGCCCATCAGCCAGGATTCTACTGGTTTTTCATTCGACTCGGGCTGTGAAAGCCTTTGCAGTTACATTGTAGATACTATAAACAAAAAATAACAAAAACTTAGAGTTTTAGAAAAACTTGTTATATAACAACCCGAATTAGTAAAACCCGAATAATCGTTAAGAAATTAACTTTGTCTAAGAAACCCACTTGTGTTAGTATAAAACCCTGAGCGCTTTCGGCAAGAACTGCCATCTACAGAGGGAAACCCACTACCACAGTTACACCTTATCTGCGATTTGAGACTTGCTCAACTCGAGGAGAAGATGCAAATGTGAATAGGGAGAGGAAACCTTGGTTTAAATAGGAATGGCAGCGGGAGGAGGAGGAGGTGGGAGGGGGCGTGGCTGGTTACTTATTCCTAACCTACTAGCTGGATCTACTAGAGGGGATGATTGTGTGAATGTTATGTCGTTTGTTAATTTTTCCTTATTGTGTAAAGCTCTTTTGATTTCAACACTTTCAAAAAAAATTTAAAGTGTAACTTTTCTTTATTTTGTGTAGGGCTGTCCAATTGTGAGGATCGAATGTGTGATTTTCCGAGTTAAGGTGTTTCGCGAATGTGCTGTTGGTGTTGGTGTCTCCTATACCTGTTATATGTTCTCTGACCCTAGTTTTAAAGCTTCTGCCTGTTTGGCCTATGTAAATTGCGTTACAATCGTTACAATTTAGACGATAAATTCCAGTGCTTTTTTCCTTTTCTGGTTTGGTTTTGCAGTTCATGAGTTGATTGGCTAAATTGTTGCGGTTGTACGGGGCTGGTGTTTTGTCTGTTCTAGCAGAAATGAGGTTACTTATTTTTTCTGTGATTTTTTCTATGTATTGTATCCTGAAATATGATTTATTGGTTTCCGGGTTTAAGCTCTCTGGGGGGTAAATTAGTTCGATTTTGTGATGTCGTATGATTCTGTCTATTAGATTGAGATTGAAATTGTTATTTTGGGCAATTTGTTTTATTGTACTTAATTTATTATTATAGTTGGTTTCATTCATAGGGATGTTAAGGAGTCGAAAAATCATACTATGGAATGCTGCGTGTTTGTGCTGGAATGGTTGAGAAGAATCGACAGGGATTGTATTATCGCTATGGGTTTCTTTACGAAACATCTTGAAGTCTAGGGTACTATTATTTTTGGTGATGGTGAGGTCTAAGAAGTTCAGGGAGTTGTTTTCTTCTACTTCCATGGTAAATTGGATTTTTGGGTGAATTGTGTTGATAACACTTAAGAAATTGTCTAGTTGTCTGTTACTTCCTGTCCAAATGCAGAAGATATCATCCACATACCTTGTCCAGAAAGATATACATTTAACTAGGGGATTTTTATTGTGCAGCAGTTTGTGTTCGAAGTTATCCATAAAAATTTCTGCAAGAAGTGGAGAAAGGGAAGAACCCATAGGTAGGCCTATTTTTTGTTGGTAGTAGTCGGATTTGAAACGGAAATAGTTTTGATGAGCGCATGTGTCTAACAGAAGGAGGGTCTCAGAAATAAGGGTGTTCGAGGTATTATTGTGATAGAGTGACTGGGCAACTAATTTACGTACTTCGGGTACGGGAATATTAGTAAACAGATTTTTGACATCGAAAGAGACGAATTTGGCATTGTTGGATAAGGAAAGGTGCATAAGGCGGGAAACCAACTCGAATGAGTTTTTGACGCTGTGGCGGGGTGTGAAGTTTGATAGCTTTCGAATGTGTTGGTTGGGAAAACTAGCTACTTTGCTGGCTGGGGCACTGTTATACGAAACTACTGGGCGGATAGGTTGGTTGGGTTTATGAAGTTTAACCAGACCAAAAAATGAAGGAGCTACGTGGTTCATGTTGGTAAATTTATAGGCTATATCTTGAGGCATCGTATTAGAACTTTGTTTAATGGCTTTTTTGTTTTTTTTGGAATTTGTTTGTGGGGTCTACTTTAAGTTTTACGAATGTGGATTCGTCAGAAATGAGGTCTAAGACTTTAGAAACATAATCTTGGGTAGGTAAAATGATAATAGAATTTCCTTTATCTGCCTTGGTGAGTGTAAGGTTATCTTGGGCTAGTTTCTTTTTTATAGATTTAGTGTTATCGTTTTTGTGTGTAAGTTTGACGTTTTTCAGAATATCTCCTGCTATGTGTTTTTCATTATTGTTTTTTTTAGGCTAAATTCAGTGTCTGACATTAAGTTGGTTAACGTGTTTTTGTTTAGACCTATATTGGGGCAATTCTTGAGGCCCATGTTGAGAAGTTCCATTTCTTTTGTGTTGAAAATCGTGTTAGATAAGTTGACGGTACGAGGATAGAATTTATGTGTTGTGATGGGTAGTGTAGTGAGTGTCTGCGCTGAAGGCGTGAGGCCTTGACCTACCCCAGTCTGCCTCGATCGATGAAGGGGGTTAGACCGGGAATTAACGTTCGTCTCGCGCATCTGATGTTTCGTGTCGCGATGTGATGTGTGATGTATTCCGTTGGATTTGTTATTTTGGTTTTGACTGAGTTCTTTTTTTTCTTTATTTAGTATTGTGCTTTTTTTTTGTATGTGATGCCACTAATTAAAAAGGTAATGGAGTTTATCGTCTAAATTGTAACGATTGTAACGCAATTTACATAGGCCAAACAGGTAGAAGCTTTAAAACTAGGTCAAAGAACTTATAACAGGTGTAGGAGACACCAACACCAACAGCACATTCACGAAACACCTTAACTCGGAAAATCACACATTCAATCCTCACAATTGGACAGCCCTACACAAAATAAAGAAAAGTTACACTTTAAATTTTTTTGAAAATGTTGAAATCAAAAGAGCTTTACACAATAGGGAAAAATTAACAAACAACATAACATTCACACAATCATCCCCTCTAGTAGATCTAGCTAGTAGGTTAGGAATAGGTAACCAGCCACGCCCCCTCCCACCCCCTCCTCCCAGTCCTATATAAACCAAGGTTTCCTCTCCCTAGTCACATTTGCATCTTCTCCTCGAGTTGAGCAAGTCTCGAATCGCAGATAAGATGTAACTGTGGTAGTGGGTTTCCCTCTGTAGATGGCAGTTCTTGCCGAAAGCGCTCAGGGTTTTATACTAACACATGTGGGTTTTTTAGACAATGTTAATTTCTTAACGATTATTTGGGTTTTACTAATTCGGGTTGTTATAACAAGTTTTTCTAAAACTCAAAGTTTTTGTTATTTTTTGTTTATTAAAATGAAATACCACGAAGTCACGAGTACTCTAATCATTTATGTTAGATACTAACCGGACATTGAGGGAAAACCCAAAGAGGCCTGAATATCTAGAGCGGGGGTTCCCAAATGGTGCTCCATGGACCACCGGTGGTCCACATACATATATCAGGTGGTCCACGGACCCAAGTAAGAACACTGAACTATAAAATCCTACCAATACCAGGCCTGAACATTTAATCAAATATTAACATGTAATTGTAGGCACAAATCATCCTAGTATTTGACGATATTTCTGCCGTAGCTATGGTGGTTCACGGAAAATCATAAAATATTCTAGTGGTCCACGGACAAAAAAGTTTGGGACCCCTGATCTAGAGGAATTACGGACCAAACAGGATTTTAGTTTTCTTCTCTGTCACAGAGCAGCGGTGGACAAAGGGGGAGTGGTCCGTCAGGGGGAGGGGGGTATCCCACGGGAGAAAATTTTGAATATGCAGGATTTGAATTTTGTGAGGGCTAACATTTTTAAATAAAAACTTTCTTTTAGAGCAACGGATATGCTATGGTGGCCCTAACCACATCAGTTGTGGGTCGGCCAGAATTTCTCCCCTGTCTACGGTCCTGGGTACTAAACGTATTAAATAACAATTCTATTTAACTGTAAGCCAGGCCTGTAGCTTAAAACCAATTCTTCCTTTTTTTTCTTTCTTCTTTTTTTAAAAGTTGAGAGTCATAGAATACTAAAAACTGAAGACTTTCAAATTCGTAAATGCGCGCGGTTTTTTAATAATCTCCATAAAAAGTATTTACTCTAGTTCTTGTTGTCCACCTCCTAGAAACCAATCTTTAAACCTATGAAAAGAATCCAATTAGGAAAGCCAATAAGTCTTGAAAGCTGAAGCATTTTCCAATTAACTGAGCATCTTCCCGCAATGGCTCAGTAACATCTGATTGTGTTAAGCTCTTTATTAAAAGCTCCTTTGCCGAGCAGGATTACACAAATGCTTGAAATCCCAATGGGTTGTAAATCGCGATGCAAAACAAAGGTCTCTGAAACTCTGAATGTCTGAGAAATTCAATTGTCCGACCCCTCTGCCAACCCAAAGTTTCACCACCCTGAAGCGCTTCCCGACTCGCTGCCTTATATTTGTCTCTCTGAATGTTCTTCCATCTTTACTTTGCAAATCTTTTCAAAAGAATTGATTTTATTTGCCTCTGTCTCCTCTGACTGCCAAATTGACTGTCACCTGTCACGTATCGCAACTATTATTATACCGTATTGCAATGCATGGGCAAAAATTTTATTTGGTCTATTCAACAAGCCATGACCTATACCGAAGCTCTCTATGCTTCTTGTGGCTCTAAGTATCTGAACATCATTGGAAGATTAATTGCTAGGAGGAAAATGTATTTGTGTCCTTGATTTATCTTTTATCTTAGAGGAAACCAGTTTCAATCCTTGGTTTAAGAAACGACTGCAATGGAGCGACCCCTGTCTTTACAGGAATTCACTGATTGGATAATAAAAATGACGTAACTACACTTCAGGGGTAAATTGAGCATTTGATGGTACTATCAAATGGTACCATCAAACCTAGGAGCCATTATTGTCTGCACGGTACTTGAAACTTTCATGGTCGGTATATCCATAATATCTTCAAAACATAATGTTTCCATCATAACCAAAACCATTCTTTGAAATGTAGTTACCCTGTTCTGTTTTTTTACTCTATTTAACACCTAAAACATACCTGAAGTTAGAAAGCATCGATAAAATGGTTCCTCAGAAAAAAAATTTAGTCTTTTGTCCTGAAAATTGAGCATTTTTTTTATTTTTTACGCCCTGAACCGAACTATGGATACGACCTAGTGGGGTTTGATTACATTAATCAGTATATAGTCCATGCAAAATGAGAAAAGTATGGACATGGAATGTTTTGACCCGGTGCAACACTATAATAATATTCTTTGCACCATTTTGTGTTACCTTGTTGCATTGGATGCAAGGCATAACAAAAATTGTGCAATGAATATTTTTACAGTGTTGCACAGGATCAAAACATTCCATGTCCATACTTTTCTCATTTTGCGTGGACTATACTACAATATATGTGAATTAGTAGAAATTGTCGGAGCTGTTTATGAGAATTTAGCTAGGGTTTTTTTGGTCTAAAACCTCCCAAAATGAAGTTATTCAAAAAAATGGATAAATCACCCCCGGGCAATAATGTTTTGCACCTACATGTCGACTTTAATCAAGCTCTATAGAGCTGTTCGGCCCCAAATGTAGTTAAAAGTTGGTCCGACAGACAGACATTTCGAGAGAAAAATAAGTTTTGTGGTTCATGGTACCTCAAAACGTCTCAATCCGCTGGAATCTCGAAATCTATAATGGCTTTCTTTATACTAACATACATCTTTATACATAAAAATTACGTGTCACGTTGTTTGCTCGCGATGGACTCCTAAACTACTGAACCGATTTTAAATTTGGTTTGCACACCGTGTGCAATCCGACCCAACTTGAAAGATAGGTTAGCTTATGTTTCAATTTATAGTCGCAATATTATTTTATTGCAAATTATTTGTCTGCATTACATGGTTGCATAATCGCAAATTCACAGGAAAAACATAAAAAGACATCGCAATTTTCAAAAACCCTGCTGCGGAGCAGTACACGGGTCGGGATGGGTGAAAATGCGGAAGTATTACATGCCCAATGAAAAATGTAATGGAGACAACGGAGAATGTTGAAAGGTAGGATAGCTTACATTTCCATTTATAGTCGCAATATTATTTTATTGCAAATTATTTGTCTGCATTACATGGTTGCATAATCGCAAATTCACAGAAAAAACTTAAAAAGACATCGCGATTTTCAAGAACCCTGATGCAGTAGCGGGACGGGATGGGTGAAAAATGCGGAAGTATTACATGCCCAATGAAAAATGTAATGCAGACAACGGAGAATGTGGAAAATTGACGGAATCCCTGACACGACATTCATAGACTGTTAGGCGGTACGATGTTCGCCGGGTTCACTAGTATTTTATAAATACGAAAGTAATAATAGTCTAACATTACGAGTTGCATACTAGGCTATATTTGTTTTAGACAGGCATAGTTGGTTCTGGTTTAGTCGATTAAGTTGTGAAGGTTGCAAATAGAAATACTTGCTGTAATAAGACAAATTAAAAGTGTGAATCGACTGCTGGAAAGGGGCACATTTGTGTCAATGAAATTGTGAGAGAAGTAATTCATAAATTAGTTCAAATTGATATTTTACAAGGCAAATTGTATAATTCCCTATTTCCCGGTTGAGCGCTTAAAGGGGATTTTCTGCAAACTTGCAGGAAATCTTTCAAGCGCGAAAAATAAGTTAGTTATACCTACTCCAGTCATTCGAGTATATTCAGTACATATTCGATTCGATAAAAGATCCCTGATTACCTCCATTTCGGTGAGAAGAGCAAAATGGATGGGTCACCTGATCAGACAGGAAGGACTTTTAAGCACCATAATAGAAGGCACAATCGAAGGCACCAATGCAAGAGGGCGACCAAGGAAGGCGTACGCAGAAGACCTCAAGAAACATATGAGATGCGGAACCTACTTGGAACTCAAGAGAACGGCCCAAGACAGGGAGGAGTGGAGAAGGAGGTGGAAAGATTTGCTGCAAACCAATCGCTAGATTGCAACTACAGAAGAAATTAAAAGAGTGTACGTCCCGTAGGAAATTTGTAGTCCAAAATTTATTACTTCTTTTTTTTTATTTAATTAACTAAGCAAGCGTTATTAAGGGTTTGGCTAATTTAAGCTGTTGAAGACTTGTTCATTGACTTCATTCATCATATAGAAGGGTATTTTTAATTTTTGTTTTTGTAATTTTTTCATAAAAACGTGAACTTTTAAAGTTCATAAATTATTAAAAACTTTATGGAAAAGCTACGGTACCAAAAAGGAAAAATTCCCTATTATTAGTATATGATGCATTAGGTAGACTCCTACAACTTAAATGAGCCAAATCTTAAATAACTTGCTTAGTTAATTATATAAAAAATAAGAAATACTAAATTTCCGACGGGACGTACACTCCTAATTGAAAAGGCAAAAATAATGTTAATAATCAGGTTATTTAATAATTTTACAGTAGTCATAGCAGTTTTTGAAAGTATTGCAATCTGAGAACCAAGGCCGTATTTAAGTCGGAATCCAGGGGTCCGGACCCCCCTCCCCTCGTAAAAAATTAAAAATTACTTGCTGCTTGATACTAAACAAACTAGAAGCGCTTCAATTTAATCAATAATATAATAATTCTTATAAGCTCGGTATAAACTACTATTGTAGCCTCCGGCCTTAGGCTTGCCTATCCCATGCCTGCCACACTCTAAAGTCTAGACTTTCGACCCCCCCCCCCCCCCGCCCCCCAGTCGCAAATCTATAGCTAGAGGCCTTTCTGAGAACATCATAAAACTTCTACTGCAAGGCCGTAGCCAAGGGGGGGGGGAGTTCATGGGGGCCAAACACCCCCCCCCCCCCCCCGAAATGAAATGACTTGATACTACATATTTTGAGAGGAGAAATAAAAAGTACTATGTCAAATCAAATCAAATCAAATTTATTATTAAATCAAATCCAAACAACATTTACAATATTAAAAAAGAAATGGAGGAGGGGCTCAAAGGAAAAGTCCCGTGCTGGACCCCCCTTAAAAGTACAAGTGAAAAATTAGCACAAGTGAAAATTAGTACAAGTAAGTAATAAATAAATAAATAAACAAAAAATTTAAACGTTAATAGAGAATAATTGTGCAATAACTGAATTATTGTAGGCTAAAAGAATAAAAATGAAAATATTGGTTCACAATCGACACTGAGAGAACATCCGCACGTTACAGTATATATCCCAATTTTCATTAACTCTAGTTGCCAAGTAAGGACGTGATGTTATTGGGGTTGGAAGAAATTAGGTAGTTAATAAGAGTCCTGAAACTTGTTATGCTGACGGTGTCTTTTATGTTGTCCGGTAGGGAATTGTACAACGGAATAGACTTATACATATGCGAGTGCATAAAGTGTTCCGTATTCGGTTTCAAAGTTTTTAGGTTACGTCCAGTACCAAGTCTGGTATTAATGATATGATGGACGAAATCGCCTTGCCCAAGATTGGTTTTTGCCCTTTTAAATCGGAAAAGTAGAAGTTGTTTTGCATATAGCAAGGGCAATGGGAGGACATTGAATTCCTTAAAAAGAAGATTTGAAGGGTAGCGTAATATCCAATGAAATTTCTGAAACCCCCCGGAAAAAAATCCTGGCTACGGCCTTGTTCTACTAGACAACCTCAGTGTGTAAGCAAAGTTGACTGAAGCATTATACGAAAACTGTGAAAGGCCGCATCTGTTTTCGGTTGCTCATCGATTTTCATTATTTCGGCTGGTTTGAGTTCGGATAATTGGAGTTCTACAATTTCAAACCTGAACGAATGAGGGATGGCCTGAGATGGAATTCTCTATTTAGTTACCCAGAATTTGTCTCTATACGTTTCGACCATATTAGCAAATACTCCGAGCTGGCTCAAAGAAAGAAAGAAAGAAAAAAGAGGGAAAACAGGACCACTGCCTCGTCCTGGAAATGGTGGGGTCCAACAGACTCAGAGCCCAGCCCAGAACTTTGAACAAGTCCAAATTCTGTCAGAACATGTAGAGTAGTGGTACAGACTCCGACTTTCAGCCGAAAGGCTGTTGGTTCGTGTCTCACACTTGCTACATTTTCTGGCCATGCTTCGGAGAGCATGTAAAGCAGGCAGTCCCGGGCTTTCCTAGTTGAGTGTATAAGAGAGGGCTTTATAGCCCTAACTTCGCTAGGTTGGCTTAGTAATAGAAACAACAAAAGTTGTTATTTATTTATTTAAGAGTAATTGTGAGCTGGCGGAAAGTAGACAATGAGAAATTTTACATTTTCAAGACGATAAAAAATGGAAATTGTTCCCATTTAATTTTTGCCTCACGGAAGGATCTGATTTTGGGCTACCAATTTCCTACGGGCTGTACACTCTTAATACACCATACCCCTCGTCGGGATATTCACCCATGAAAACGAGCATTTCAATAAAATCACCATGCATTTCAGAGGGTATTTTGTCAACCTGGCGATAATTCCCCTTGTTACACTACTTCACAACGCGCTCTTTTGTCCGCCACCCCACTTAAAATCCCTCCATCACACCCCTCTGCCCCACTCCTAGCTCTTTGTGACTATGCAAAGCTACCCGGAGTAATTAACCCATCCTATCTCGTCTGTGATGAGATTTCTAGTGTTTGCCCCTGGCTAATTTACTAAAATTGTGAGGTTGCTGGAGCTTGACTTACGATAGGGTGGACAAGCTAATTTACGGCGAAGCGCCTCAATTATATGATTAAATATTTCGTCAGACGTCTCTGTAAATATCTGTAGCGTGCAACCCTACCTTTTTATATGTGTATCCAGTTTACTGGATATACTAAATCTTAATATTACGATTACATATCTTCTTATTATTATTTATTAAATTTTTTCAATTTATTTATTTATTTGTAAATCCGCCATATTTGTTTTGTTCAATTAACCAACCTCCAAATATCACATTCGGTTTAAAATAAATTAATTTTTCTATCTTTTATTATTATTCACAATTTAATTATCGCCAGATCTTTTAAAATCACAAAATCATAAAGTATCTATTATTATTTATTTCTATTTATTAATAAAAATACTTTTATTATTATTATTATTACTTTAAAAAAGTTTTTGACGAGAGGTTGGCGGCCGGTTGAATTTGCGGTGGCTTGTTAGAAAATGTTACGAGAAAGGATGGCCGAGAATTTCTTATAACCCGATTTGGATTTTAAAAAAAAGAAAAAAAAGAAATGAGATTTTAAAGAAGGAAGAAGTCATAAGGATGATGGCTGGCAGGAGTTGTGGTGGCATGGATTTGATTTCGACGATGATGGGCTAAACCCCACCCGGAAGGGGGTGTTCGGACTCCGCTCCCTCCTCAGCCCAGACAATGTGACGATTTAGGATTGAGCCATGAGGTGATCGCTTACTTTTTATTTATTGGAGACGCTTATTGGCCACGCTACTACAGGTGCTCTATTTTTCTATATCTTAGGGTTTCATAATTCTATCAAGAATATAATTTCTGTTAATTAAATCTTGTTGTAATTATTTCACAACATTCATTCCTCGATCCTGCAGCCTCTCCTAAAGAACCCTAAGCCGGGGAGAAAACGCAACAAAGTGGCTCACACCAACGTTGGGGCCCGAGGTTGTAGAATGGTTGGAATGATTGTTGTGAAATTGTTACGAACATGATAATCTTATTTTTAAATGGATTGTTGACAAAAGTGATATTTCTAGGCTAGAACAATAGTTTTGAAAAGATATAAACAACAGTAGTTTTGAATTAGTTGTTGACAAGTGATATTAATAATTTTGGAAATGATAGTTTTCGAAAAGATAATAACAAACAGTAAATGATACTTTTTAAAATTCTTAATCATGGCATTTATATTTTTGAAAGATGTTCGCTAAGAAAAAATAGTGATAATAAAATGTTTTGATTGTCAACAGGGCTTAGGTTACGGATAATCTTTGTGCTGTTGTGGTTATAATTACAGTTTCGTCAATTCGTCAGGGTTGAGGACGGACGGATCCAGAGGAGTCAACATCGGTTTTATGTAATTCAATCTATAACTATTTATTTAATATTGGGCCTATATAAAAATTATCGTCATTTTACTTTAATTATGGTAAACCATTGATAGGAGTTTGTCCTTTCTGTTTGACACGGAATATATTTGACTTGTTTTGTGCAAATTGGCTCAGTTATCAGCATTGGGGTAGTTCACACACTCTTGGTCGTAGTATTGTATGTATGGAATGAATGATAAGGAAGTATTAATTCATTATATTAATAATAAGCACGTAGGCCTAGATAGGTTACCAAAAGTGGTATAATATATACCAGTTAGTTTTCTTTAGTCGCATTCGTCTTGGGTTTGAGGAGGGGGTGTTTAGGAACACCTACTTCCCTTTTTATGATAATTATAAATAATAAGTGTATTAATAACAATTATCGTGTGAATTACTTCACGTAAGACTATTTAATATTACGATAGACATTGTTGTGGAAAAAAAAATATATATTTATATAAATATATATAGTGAAAAGTGCGAAAGATAATGCCGCGAACCCTAATACAGTTTTTGAGTGCCACCAGTAAGGCCCGGCTAGAAGAGATCGCTGAACAGTTAGGATTACCGATAGAAGGCACGAAGGAGACCCTGAAAAAGGAATTAAAAAGCCACTTCTTAGCGACACCGGAGTCGGCAAACCAGTTTGAGGATATGGCAGACGTTACCATTGTACGGCCTCCTTACTTAGTGGTACCATTAACATTAACACAGTATCTAACCAACTGTGATGGAGAGAAGCTCGAGTCATTAGCCACGGAAGTCGGATGTGAGTTACCGGCGGCTGATCTGGAAGAGCAACGACAATATATGAAAAGCTACGTGAATGATCATCCAGCTTGCCTAGGCGACATTGATAAATTTGCAAATTTGCAATTGGTAAGTTCACCATTACCTGAGACTCGACCAACAGACTTGGAGCCTGAGGAAGAGCTTTCCCACGATCAAGGAGAGGAGATACGGATGGAGAGAGTACTGAATCGAATCTTCAAGGTCAATTTAGAGTTGCAACGCGATTTCCTGCGACAGGTTCTTCCAGGGAGAAGCTCTAGGCCACAACTAGAAATGTTTTTAAAAGAGGCACGACGACGCAACATCACGTTCACCGGGGCCGACGGGAGTCTACCACTTTTTTTTAACAAATTGAAAGATTGCCTTGCCCTTCACCCACTAACAGAAGACGAAAAACTCCGCGCCATACCTACGCTATTTGACGGGCCAGCCGCTCGGTGGTACGCCGGAAATAAGTATGCACTATGGACCGAACTGGAAATGGCGCTGAAGAACGTTTACCTGCCGGCAGACCATCAACTCAAGTTGAAGGTCTTACTATATACTAGAACGATGGGAGAACACGAAAAGGTGGCCGACTACATCGCGGCCATGAAGGCACTGAACGACGACCTCGCAACTCCACTCAAAGAAGTCGAACTTGTACCGTTACTCATGGCTCACCTACCCCCTCGACTGGCTAGTCTTGTAGGTTCCCAACTTACGGTATATACCTCAATAAAATCCTTTGAAATAACTTGCGTCGCGGCGGAGCACCAACTGGAACAACAAGCGTCCTACGTTCCACCGACCAACGCTATGCTATGCAACCCGCTCTACGGTGACTTTGGAGCTTCAAGACCACAACTCCTGGCGCTGGTTTCTCCTGCCAATATGACCACTTACAAGTGTAGGGGTTGCCGCCTGTTTGGACATCGGGAACGAGACTGCCAAACCACTTCTCGTCCATTTTGTTATCACTGTGGCAAGACGGGAGTCCTATCCAGCCTTTGTACATGCCGGCCACCGAAGTTAAACAGCCAAGGGGGCGTGGCGAGGCAGGTGACCACGACCCCCGCAACCGAACAACCTCACCAACAACAGTGAACAATCAGCCATCGGTGCAGATTGATTTGTCTTCTTGTGCGAACGCGCCGGACCCCCAGAAACGGTACTACATTAAAGTAGACATGGGTGGGATTCCAGTTATTGGACTTATTGACCCCGGATCGACTCACTCTGTCATCTTAAGTGAGTATTGGCATGAATTACAAAAAAGGGGACATCACATCCGCGCGGTGTCGGCAAGCGCGACTGTTGCCAATGGGGAAGAAGCCGAAGTAGTCGGGTGTGTCAAGATCAACCTCATTGTAGAAACGGACGCGGGACCCGCAAATTGGGCAGGAGATTGTTACCTTGTGAAGCGTCTCTCTCATCCTCTAATTGTGGGGATGAACACACTGCAAGCCCTCCGAACCGTCATTGACTTCGGACAACATCGAGTAACTCTTCAAGATGGTGCAGCCCCTACTATCATTCGTGCTGACGCTTTTTCTCTACACTGTGTGGATGAGGTGGACGTCAAGGATGTGACCATTGAAGACCCAAATATTAATGAAATGGAGGAATTCTGCCACCAGGACTTAACACCCGTTGACAGAGCCGACTTCAATGACTTACTTCGCAAATGGAAACAGCAGTTCCTCACTTCGAGTGGCAAGTGTGACCTCGTAGAGCATCGAATGTACCTGAAGGAGTTGAATACGGTGCCGGTCAAACAGCGCTACTACCCGATGTCACCACCGGTCCTGGAGATTGTGCATCAGCAGATTAAGAAATTACTAGCAGACGGCGTCATTGTTCCGTCAGAGTCTGAATGGGCGTCGCCTGTAGTTCCGGTCCGCAAGAAAAACGGCGAGATAAGAGTCTGCGTCGACTACAAACGTGTAAACGCCTTGTGTAAATCCAATGCTTTTCCTTTACCCCGGATTCATGAGTCTCTGGACCGTCTGAAAGATGCGTATTTTGTATCTTCGCTTGACCTCCTGTCGGGCTATCATCAAATCCGCGTAGCGGATGACACCAGACCTTTAACAGCTTTTATAGTACCCAATATGGGTCTTTTTGAACATGCCTATGCACCTTTCGGGCTTAGTACGATGCCCGCGACATTCCAGAGTCTGATGCAGCGAGTACTTCGCGAAGCTCAAGAGTTTACAATCGTATACCTAGATGATGTTTTAATATTTTCCCGTACCGCGGAACTACATAAGAAACATTTAGAAATAGTTTTCCGACTCCTCCGTCAAGCCAACTTAAAGGTAAATTGGACAAAGTCCACGTTCGTCCGATCTGAGCTCATCTACCTCGGATATCGTGTGGGAGGAGGCATACTACAAGTCTCCGAAGACAAGGTCGTCGCGATCAGAAATTATCCAAGACCAACGTCTGTAAAGGCCGTCCGCGCCTACCTAGGAATGGTGGGATGGTTTAGGCGTTTCATTCCGAGTTTTTCCGAGACTGCCGCCCCGTTGAACCAGCTGCTACATAAAGATACCCGTTTTGAATGGACTGAGCAACGGGAATCTGCCTTTCAGAAGTTGAAGGATTGCCTTACGTCTTATCCTGTCTTGCGCTGTCCTGACTTCTCTAAACCATTTCAGATTCACTGTGATTCTTCGGACATTGCAGTTGGAGCTGTGTTGATCCAAGAAGAAGACGGAGTGCCCTACGCCGTCGCATACACATCGAAAACGTTATCCAGTAGCCAGCGTAATTACAGTACGACAGAAAAGGAGTTGTTGGCGGTACTACATGCGGTCACTACCTGGTCTTTCTACATCTGGGGAACGCGATTCACCTGTGTGACGGATCACCTGGCTTTGAAATGGATCCGAAACATTCCTAACCCGAGCGGACGTCTGGCCCGTTGGTTAGTTACTCTAAACCAGTTCGACATGGAGATCCTCCATAAGAAGGGTTCCACTCATGTTGTTCCTGACTGCTTGTCACGAATGCAGCCTCCCACCGTCATTTCCGCCTTGACGGGAATTACTGCGCCTTTACCCGACTTTAGTACCATTACGGATCCATGGTACCTCGCCTTACGTAAGAAGATAGAACAGAATCCTACTCATTTCCCGCAGTTTCATCTTACTCCCACATCCATTTTCAAATCCGTTCGAGATCGACTTACCAAAACCGATGATCTTAAGTTACTTGTACCATCCGAGTTTCGAGAGGAGTTGATTAAGCAGCATCACTCGTCATTACCGTCTGGCCATCTCGGAATCAATCGCACTCTCCGTCGCATCGCTGAGAACCATTACTGGCCAAGAATGGCCCGAGATGTGCGCCTCGCCGTTCGCCGATGTCTGGATTGTCAACGCCATAAACCACGCAATACCACGCCTCATGGGCACATGCAGGTGCACCCGCCATCACTCAAACCATTTCGACTTCTGACTTGCGACTTAGTGGGACCATTACCCCGCAGTCGCGGTGGCCATCGTTATATCTGTGTCTTCATTGACTCGTGCACAAAGTGGAGTATAGGAGTCCCATTGAAATCTGCGACTTCGAAGACTGTCGAAGACGCCCTGTTCAATCATGTTATCATGCATCATGGAGTACCGGAGATCATACTGGTGGATAATGGATCACAATTTACTAGTAGGCGATTTAAACAGTTCTGTGAAGACCACCATATCAAAATACATTTCTGTCCGCGTTATTATCCACAAAGTAACCCAACTGAAAGATATAATCAGACAATCAAGACCGCGCTGGCTATTTACGCTAAGGATAATCACCAGCTTTGGCATTTACATTTACCATTTGTTCTGTTTGCTCTTAGAACGTCGGTAAGTGAAGCAACGGGTTTTTCTCCATCCAAGCTAGTCTATGGCAGAGAACTGCGCTCCTTTTATGAGTTGGCTGCAACTACTGATAATTCTGATTTAATGCCATTTGATCCTGTCACCTATAATGGCACTTTGACCACTAATCTTGACGCTCTCTATCAACGGGTACGATCCACCGTAAGGAGGGCTAAACAACGACAGGCGGCACGTTATAATTTGCGAAGGAAAGATGTGACCTATCAACCGGGAGAACTAGTGTTTAAGGAAGATTTTCACCAATCTAGTGCTATTGATAAGAAAACAGCCAAATTTTATCCACGATGGGAGGGACCATTCATTATAAAAACAGTGCTTTCGCCAACGCAGTATGAACTGCAACGCATGAATGGTACTTTGGCTGGACGTTGGCATGTGTCTCACTTGAAATCTGTGTTGACCTAGACTATAATATCGTGGGTTCGACTGTGTATTGTTGTGTACTTAAAATAGTATATGAAAGAAAGAGGGGGTGTACCCTACATATTTTTTTGCTTGTTTTAGTTGTCGTCCCGGAGGTGATTAATAGTTAGTGAGTTTAGTACGACGTTGAATAGGAATGTCCTGGTTGTTTGAGTTTTGAGTACTCCTGGACGTATTAAATTTTGGAAAATGATTCGTGAATCGTTAATGGGGGGTGAGCTTTCTATCCTTCCATGTCGATTTGCATTGGAGAATGAGGTTGAAAAGACCATGTTTGGATACCTTCTGTTCTGAGTTTGGTTTTTGGTATAGTTAGTGGATTGATCAATAGTTGGGTGGGAGTTTGTTTTCGAGTGTTTGATTTATGAGTGTGTGTGAACTCCCCAATGTGTAATTTTTTTTACGGAGGGTGGTCCGCTATGACCTTTTGAGGGCGATCCTAATGCTATCGCGAGATGCTTAGTATCGACGTTTTACGTTCTGGAACTCCCTACTGTACTCTGTCACGATGGGATAGTCCGGTCTTTTTGGGACCACGAAGTCCCATACCATATCTCCTCAGCTGTTCTTCTTTCTCTCTGCTCCTACAGATGGCGCCCAATCCGTGGATGGATGTTGTATGAGTGGGATACGAATGGTGTATGATTGGTTTTTCCCTCTTCTGTAGCGAGGTTACCCGTCAGTGGATCGGTTAAGATGTTCTTTAGGTTTTAACCGCTCAAAGGTCTCGTACTGGCTCAGGCTAGTGTAGATCCCTTCCCGTTGTTCCGTTCTTTTCTTCTCTGTTTTTCTGGGGATCTTTGGTTCGTGTGGTGTTGACTTCTTGGGGGCGATGGGGGCTTTTCTCTCGTTTGCTTTCCTAACGAGTGTAGGTTTGAAAAAAAATGGGGGGGGAAGACCCTTGTTGTAGCGTGCAACCCTACCTTTTTATATGTGTATCCAGTTTACTGGATATACTAAATCTTAATATTACGATTACATATCTTCTTATTATTATTTATTAAATTTTTTCAATTTATTTATTTATTTGTAAATCCGCCATATTTGTTTTGTTCAATTAACCAACCTCCAAATATCACATTCGGTTTAAAATAAATTAATTTTTCTATCTTTTATTATTATTCACAATTTAATTATCGCCAGATCTTTTAAAATCACAAAATCATAAAGTATCTATTATTATTTATTTCTATTTATTAATAAAAATACTTTTATTATTATTATTATTACTTTAAAAAAGTTTTTGACGAGAGGTTGGCGGCCGGTTGAATTTGCGGTGGCTTGTTAGAAAATGTTACGAGAAAGGATGGCCGAGAATTTCTTATAACCCGATTTGGATTTTAAAAAAAAGAAAAAAAAGAAATGAGATTTTAAAGAAGGAAGAAG
The DNA here is from genome assembly GCA_963971405.1 of Psococerastis gibbosa. Lineage (NCBI taxonomy): Eukaryota > Metazoa > Arthropoda > Insecta > Psocodea > Psocidae > Psococerastis > Psococerastis gibbosa. The sequence goes on along the minus strand of CAXART010000043.1, from coordinate 19,777 downwards.
TCATAAGGATGATGGCTGGCAGGAGTTGTGGTGGCATGGATTTGATTTCGACGATGATGGGCTAAACCCCACCCGGAAGGGGGTGTTCGGACTCCGCTCCCTCCTCAGCCCAGACAATGTGACGATTTAGGATTGAGCCATGAGGTGATCGCTTACTTTTTATTTATTGGAGACGCTTATTGGCCACGCTACTACAGGTGCTCTATTTTTCTATATCTTAGGGTTTCATAATTCTATCAAGAATATAATTTCTGTTAATTAATTCTTGTTGTAATTATTTCACAACATTCATTCCTCGATCCTACAGCCTCCTAAAGAACCCTAAGCCGGGGAGAAAACGCAACATATCGTAACTAACTTTATGACTAGTTTTAATCAGTTAACGGTTATTAGACAATCAAATCGTTTTCATTTGACATTCAGACATAACATTCTATTTTATTTCAACCATTTTCACAGTCAGCCATGCACACAGTATATTTAAGTTATGTCAGATTGTCACATTGCATTTCAACTTTTCTCATTGCGCTGAGCTAATTTACGGAGAAGTGGCTCAATTATATGATTAAATATTTCGTCAGACGTCTCTATAAATATCGTAACTAACTTTATGACTAGTTTTAATCAACTAACGGTTATTAGACAATCAAATCGTTTTCATTTGACATTCAGACATAACATTCTATTTTATTTCAACCATTTTCACTGTCAGCCATGCACACAGTATCTTTAAGTTATGTCAGATTGTCACATTGTATTTCAACTACTCTCATTGCGCTGAGCTAATTTACTTTTAATTTAAGTGGCTCAATTATATGATTAAATATTTCGTCAGACGTCTCTATAATAAATATCGTAACTAACTTTATGACTATATAGTTTTAATCAACTAACGGTTATTAGAAAATCAAATCATTTTCATTCGGAATTCTGATATAACTTTCTATTTTATTTCAACCATTCCCACTGAATGCATACAGTACAATTTAATTTTTGGCAAATAGCATTTTCAACCCTCATTGTAATAGCTCCACTTGAATAACGTATGTCATCATAAAACAACAGAGCGGTTCTGAAATGTTGTTAGGCCATAGAATCCTAGCTGATAGGCCGTGGTCGATCTTCTAAGATTGTATTGCCGCAGTTGCAGTGGAGCCTCCAACGGCTCCAAGATCAAAGAAGGATTTTGCCTCTAATGAGGGGGGGGGGGGGTCAGCGGTCAGGTTCAGTGGATTATAACATTAAAAAACATTTTAAATTTTAATTCCCACTGTAAACCCATTGCATTGTTATCTAGTGTAAGTTAATTTATTTTGGAGGGGTCCGGTCCCTCTGACCCCCCCCCCCCTAAAATCCGCCCTTGTCCAAGATGCAATCTTAGAAGTCTACGCAGATTCATTGAAGATGTTGATTAAACGTTGGGAAGTTGGGAATTCTCTCAGATCGACTTTTTTTGATTTGTCTTTCTCTAAGCATTTAGGCAGAGAGATTCTATACTATGATGGTTCCGCAGCGTAATTTTCAGAATCAGTTAGAGATTTATTTTGATCTTGAGATAATTGGAAAGCGATTTATTGGTTTCTTAAAGGAGAGTTATCACAGATACCGTTAAGGATTATTTCAATGGAGCTCTGATGCATTTTGGCAAGTTTTCCACTTTTCCTTACCAATTCCAACATTGACCTCTTTATTAATTTACTCAGATTTTTGTAATAAAATGTAGCCCTATTAATAAAGGTTGTAGGAATTGTAGCACCATTTTATTTATGCAATGAGATATAAAGCTTCTGATGCGCTATTTTTTTAATTAGTCGAAGATTTATTTTGACCTTGAGATCATCGGAAAGCGTTTTATTGTTTTTTTTTTTTATGAGAGTTATCACAAATATAGATCTCTTCAATGGCATGCACTTGCTAACGGTAAGCTTTCCAATTCCAACGGGAAACATTGGGCTCTTCGCTTTCCATTTTAATTTTTCCCATTTTTGAATGATTTAAGAGTTTGAAGTGTTTTGTTTCTTTAAGTGACCTTAGAAATAAGCATTTTCCAATTTTTCGACGCTAAAAATTGTTTCTTTTGCTTGACGCTCCCTAGACTGTCTCTTACATACAAAAGAATACCTAAAAAACAGAGTGTGTTTTTTTTTAGATAAAATCAGTGGAGCTCCGAAATTTGGCACAAAACATACATCAATCCCACCCCTAAAGTCTCAACCGGCTTTTTAAGGCGATTTTGTGCAGTGGATCATTTCATGATAGGATTCCTTACGCAAAATTTTATAAACTTTATATCTTTATAAACATTTCAATTCATTAGCTCAAAAATTGAAGGTGTCTTTTAAGAGCCCTTACACTTAAGGGTTAAGAAGGAACGACTGCGCATACCACCCCTATGGATGGATAATATTCATAACTTTAAACTTTTCCGAAATAATGGGGTTTGACGAGCAGGTAGCAAACTTTCTCCTCAACTAATTAATCCTTCGTTTGCATCACTTTACAAGAGCTTAATGGAAAATTCCATTGTTGCTAACTGAGTACAGCTCTATGCTTCTGTTGAAGCAAAGTTTGATTCATTTACCCTCCTTTGTTTTCCGAACTTGACGAAACTGGCATCTATTTCCTGCGCTGTTTAAGCAATTGTGTTGATTTCACTTGTAAATTCGCTACTCCCTTAACGCAGCTTGTACGATACTTGTTGAGTTATATTATAGTTAGGTACGACAAATGGTCTCACATTTTGAGTTTCGTTAAGATATTTCACTAATATTATTGTTAATATATTTGAAGAGCTTTTTATGGACGTAGATGCCCACTGAACTATGTCTAATGCCAACGACTCGATGGGTTTTTTAACATCATTGGCATTGTTTTGGCATGAACTATTGTCGTTGGCAAACTGGTCTATGTCCTTGATGTCAACCTCCAAAGATATGAAAAGTGTCTTATGAAAAAGGAAACAACCGCTTTCGTAGTAAATTTTGCAGTTTCACACCACCTGAAATATTATTATTCTATAAAAACACGATAAAGCGCATTAAATAAATAAATAAAGACGTTTTATTGCTTCTATTACTAAGCCAACCTAGTGGAGTTAGGGCAATAAAGCCCTCTCTTACACTCAACTAGGAAGGAAGGGACCGCCTGCTTTACATGCCCTCCGAAGCATGACTAGAAAATGTAGCAAGACTCAAACCAACAACATTTCGGGTGAAAGTCCGTACCACTATTCTACATGTCTTGTGATGCAGATATTATAGACCAGTTGTAAATCTGTCGTACAAATAGTCTGCTTTCTGAAAGAAGGCAAAATACTTCCTTTGTATAATATAACATATTTTGAAATCTCTGCCTTAATGGGCAACTTTCCAAAGCAAAGGCTGACCTGAGTTATTTGGTAAAAATTAATTAATATCTCGAATAGTGTTTTGAATACTTAATAAAAAAAATACACCCTTTCGTATTAAGTTTGAATTTTCTAACCGGAAATGCAGTATGAATGCTCTAAAAAAAGCTATTAAGTGAATTATAAAGATTTTTAAGAATAACAGTTCGCAGGGTAAACAATCTACTTCTATGCATATTTGCAAATTTGTATTTTTAGTGAAGTCTTCAAGATACAATATTTATAGATATGTAGGTCTGTAGCTGTGGATTGATAAATTAATTAATTTAACAAAAGAAAAATGGAACGTTCAACCTTATGCAATCTACTAGTCAATTTGTGCTACTTCTTTCATTTTATCCTGCGTACTTCGAACGCACCTTAAGTCTAGGACCTAGGTAGACTGATGTGTATCTTACACACTGTCTGTTCATTCCTTCTCCCATATTATTTAAATACAATAATATGCAATGCTTTAGTATGTGTCTTTATTCGCTCCATTGCATAATCATATTACTGCAGGAATTTAATTTAAATTTGATATAATATTGTACAATAATACGAATACCGTATATGATATACAATGATGCATGATAAGGTGTAGCCTAGTATATTTCCAGATTAAATATAAAATGCTTAGGATATTATTAACAACATTAAATACTTTATAAAATTAGATATGGTATAACTTCCTCCAGTTACACGTTAACTGTTAAGTTACACATTAAAATATAAAAATAAAAGTACAAAATTATAAAAAGTTATTTAGGCGGCTATTCCACCGTCGTCGTTTTTCAATGTGAATGTGCATGACGTGGTAGCAGACATCATTAATAAGTCTCTGCCATATTTTAAGGAGACTATAATGGAGATACTTAACTTATCTATTATAAATTAAGTTATAATATGGTAGAGACCTATTAATGAAGTCTGCTACCACGTCATGCACATTCACATTGAGAAACGACGTCGGTGAAATAGCCGCCATAGCCGGGGTTGAAAATGAAAAGAAAACAATTGCTGAAGTATTTAGCACATTGCATAACTTACTCAAAATGTTTTGTTTACAGTTTCAAACCCGAGCGGCCCATTCATGGGCTCATGGCGATAATAATACCGGGGTTAATATAATACCCTGGTATTAAAAATGTAAACAAGATAATTTTACAATGGAAAGTGCTGTGCAAAATTGGTTTGTTTACAGTTTAAACCCCAGGAGTAAGTTAAGAGTGTACAGCCCGTATGAAATTGGCAGCCCGAATTTTTTACTTGTTTCATTTCATTAACTAAGTATGTTATTAAAGATTTGTCTCATCAATGTCGTATAAGATATTTTTAGTTTCGAAATTGTAGTTTATTCAAAAACATGCAATATTTTATAAACAATAACTTTTCACGTTTAATCGATTTTATAAAAAAAAACTACAATTTCGAAAACTAAGAATCCCTTGTTATTTTTGTCTCTCAAATGTACGTACTATGATTATATTATATTGATTGATTGATTGATTGATATGTTGGATGAAGTGGTCGTCGTCTTCTACAACTTTGATGAGCCAAATCTTTAATAACAAGCTTAGTTAATTAAATAAAAAATAAAAAGTATTAAATTTCGGGCTGCCACTTTCCTACGGGCTGGACACTCTTAATACCAATCGCCATAATCGGCCCACAGTTGTAATAAATTAACCTGTGGGCCGATTACGGTGATTGGTGGTACCAACATACTCCTGGGGTTAAAACTGTACACCAACAAATTTTGAAAAGCACTTTCCATTGTAAAATTATCTTGTTTACATTTTAATACCAGGGTATTATATTAACGCAGGTATTATAATAAATAATGACTTTATTATAGCTGAGACCACCCTAGCGGCTCTTACACTCAAGTAGGGGTCAGCAACAAAAACAGTATAAATTTGCAATATAATTTAAAGTCAATAAAAAAAAGAAATCCCTAAGACTAAGACTCAGACTCACAAGCATGGGGCGGTTCGAATAAATCTTAGCCATTATTTGAAATATAATCTCTATGATCGGGCCGCTGATACCTTGTACCTACCTAGTGCTATAACTGCAGGTGTTATTTACTTATCTCTTGCACTCGTGCAGCAATTAAAATGTAAACGTAATTTTAAAAATTTAGCATTAATTAAATATGTACGATAAAGTGAAAGAAAATGCGCTAACACCCTTAAATGCACATTTTGCAATATTTCAAAAGACTTGGAAAATATGAAACCAAAATGAAATTATAAGAAACTCTTAGAGCTCAAAGAGATTTTAAAAGCTTGGGAGCGTTTTCAATTTTCCTCAAGACAAATTTCTCTTCCCGGAATTTTCCGAGGAAGCCGTGAAATGCTTGAAATTTCTCTAATACAATAGCGTACTGTGAAACTTTACAATAGAAAGCAAATACAAAATGTGATAGAATACAGTCACACTCGGTTTCACTTACAATTATTGTCAGTTTTTGTCACCTCTTCAAACACGTTGAATTTACTTTCTAACTATCTTCTCAATTTCTTAAGTTTGTTCGAAAATCATAATTTAGATTTAATGTTGGGTCGTTAGTCATTTCTTAAGGGGCAATCGGAGGGGAAAAGGCCAAGTTAATAAGAGTAGAAATTCAATATCTCATTATAATTTAAGGGCGGATCCAGCGGAAAATTTAGGGGGGTCACAGGTTTTTTTGTAAGTTTAAAAGGTAATTTTTGTTTTGAAAAGTTGAGTATCATTCATTTTTTTTACTAGGTATCTTATGAGTTTACTCATTTAGGGGGGGGGGGGTTATAACACCCCCGACCCCCCCCCCCCCCCCGTGGATCCGCCATTGTTATAAATCAATCGTAAAGCTTTCAAAAATATCAGGGGGAAACAGAAGAACATTTTACAAGTATTTTGGTATACGTGCAACGTATATCATGCACTGCTTTCTAACACAGATTGACTAAATTAATTTATTCTTCTGCCGCAATGATATGCAATTAGTCTTATAAAAAATTAATGAATAATACAAGTAAATTTTGTATTGACCATTCACCAAGCTCTAAGGCCAAAATGGAAAAACTCGTCGGGAAATCGAGACTGCCGACTCGTCCGTGTCTACCGGGCATAAACTAAATTTTAGACTACGTGTTAAAACTTGCGTATTAAGAGTGTAGAGCCCGTAGAAAATCGGCAGCCCGCAATTTAATACTTTTTATTTTTTATTTAATTAACTAAGCATGTTATTAAAGATTTAGCATAATATATATATTTTATAAACAATATCTTTTCACGCATAATCGATTTTATAAAAAAAAACTACAATTTCGAAAACTAAAAATACCTTATATTTTATTATATGATGTATGAAGTAGCAGTGAAGTCTTCTACAACTTTGATGAGCCAAATCTTTAATAACATGCTCAGTTAATTAAATAAAAAATAAAAAGTATTAAAATTCGGGCTGCCACTTTCCTACTGGCTGTACACTCTTAATAATACAGAATAAGAAGTGGTTAGTTTAGGGTTGCTTTATGGAAGGCTAATTTCTGTACGTCCAGATTCTGGACTCCAGAATCCTCATTCTCAAAGTTCATTTCCCAGCCAGGTTCACAGTCATTAACTTTATAATCATATTCTAATAGTATATTGTTATAGATTATCGCAGTACCTCAATCACCATAGATCCATTACTTCGAGTTCAAGGTCAATCCGGTCTTATTGACCGAGTTCTATCAGTGGGACGTGTTAATCTAAAGAGAGGTAAAGAACGTTAATTCGCATAAATAGGCAATTAAATTCGGAACCGCGTTCACATTAAGACCAGTTCCGGCAGTTAAACGAAGAATTGTTGTGATATTTTTAACTGTCATAAATCCATATTGGGTAAGTACTTGTACGTGCCTGCACTTGAACCTGTAATATCATATTGTGTATACATAATAGAAACAGTACGAGTATTGACAGCGCAGCCCAGCATGCCTATACTTTTATTGCATCGATTTTTTTTTTTTTTGCTTTCCAATTTATACGTAGTATAAGGAAAGCTTTGTGACGGTCGAAATTTTCGATTCCGAGATTTCAACGGGTTTACACGTTTTGAGGTACCAGGAACCCAAAAAAGTGGTTCTTACGAAATGTCTGTCCGTCTGTCTATCGCTCTATCTGTGCGTCAATTTCCGGGCAAACTACTCAGTCGATTATGATTAAATTCGGCATGTAGGTTTACAAAAATCATACCTCGGAAGCATTTTTTTTATTTTGGGCTAACTCAATTTGGGGGGGTTTTATTCTCAAAAAACTCCAAAAAACGTCTAAAAAAATTATTTCTCAAAAACAGCTCCATCGATTTCTTTTAAATTCACATATATTGTAGTGGTTATTAATATTAACGAAATGCGTGGGGTCGCTTGCCCCTTGATAGGTTGCTTCTGGGGGTAAAAAAATAAAAAATAACTATATTTTAATGAAAAATGACTAAAAACCCTTTCTATCGATGATTTCAACCTTCAGGCATGTTTTAGGTGTTAAATTGAGTAACAAAACCGGTCAGATTGCTTTCCCAGAAAAGTATTTGGTTTTGTAAAAAAAAAATGATTTTTTTTTTTAATGATAGAAAATTCACGCTCAAATGCATTGCGTGCCCTGCCAGTATTGCTGTGTGGTAATGTGTTGGTCTGGCCTATCTAGAATTTACCTCACCTCCAGTGACGTCAGGTAGACAACCCCCCCCCCCCCCGAGATTTCGGAAATTTAACCATAGGAAAATTATTTACCATGAAATTACTCATTTTCTCCATCTACTAATTTTGATAAATTGGAAAGCATGTTCGAGTAAACTCGGACCGGTTCTTTTAAATATTAATCGCATAGCCTACAAAAAATTTAATGAACGTATCCGATTGACCTCTTCAGTCACCTCAATAAGTAAATTAATACTTGTGCTGAGTTACGACAGTTACTTTACACTCGATAGAGTTGCTTAGATACTTAGATAAGAAATCTTACGGGCCTGCTTTACAGTACTATTTGTTAAGGCGCCCATTCCATTGACCGCCTAGGGCTATTTCCAAAAACGGTGACGTGGTAGCAGACATTCAAGACTTAGGTGGCGTTTCCACCGACCTCACATTGCAGAATTGACGGAAATGTTTATTTTCCTCAATGCCATAGCTAAAATTGATCAATGATCATACAGTAAAATCACAAACAAACTAAAATTAAAAAATGGCGTAGTGGGATATGTTAAGTACAAACACTTTAATAGATTTCTATAAAAAGAAAAATTCTAATTTCCGTCAATGTCATTTGCATTCTGCAATGCGAGGTCGGTGGAAACGCCACCTAAGTCTTGAATGTCTGCTACCTCGTCACCATTTTTGTAAATAGCCCTAGCCGGTCGATGGAATGGGCGCCTTAAGCCTACTAAGCCTAGTCTAGTTTCCTATTGAAAATAACTACTCTGATGTGCCCTATACTACTGTACAGAAGTACGTCACTGCTCTCCCCTGCAATTTAAAAGAAAACTTGGCACATAAATTTTCCTTCGAATAATGACATGTATAACTCTTCAACAGTTCGAAAGTTTATTCGTTGCTGCAAGATGGTGGCTTGCCAAAATTTTTAAAAGTGAACAATCATCCCTTTATTATGGTGATATGCTTTTTTATAGACGTAGACCTACTAGTAGCAACCTCGTTGAACGTTGCCGGTTATTCTTGGTATTGTTTTCGAATGAATTTCTAGCCATTGGCAAACCTCGATGTCAACCCTCACCGACTACAAGTGCCAATGTGCAAATGTACCATTGGCATTGTAACAGGTGGTAGTTCGACTTAACCAAGTATGGAAACGAGTCATCCCTCAATAATGTTCTGAAGGCCTTTTATGGACCTAGGCTGCCTACTTATAGTGGCCCATTAGTTCCATGTCCGACGCCAACGACGCCATGAATTTCGGATATTATTTGTATTGTTTTCGCATACATTTTTGGCCATTGGCAAACTAGTACTCGATGTCAACCTACACCTGCTACAGGTGTTAGTAGACAAGCTGAGGCAAGCTTAGCATTGTCGCAATAAAACGGGCGAAAGCATGACTTAACCAAGTACAGATGCGAGTCGAGTCATCTCTTACTACTGTATTTTAATAATATGATAATTTTTCATGGGAACTTGCGTTATAAGAATGATGTATAGCAATACCTAACTGTTTATAACTGGATGCTGCCTAAAGACATTTGTCACTCCAGGTTCACACCTGAATTTGTCCGTTTTTTTTTGTTTATTTAGTTATTTATTACTCAATGTGTCAAATATTTAGCATTATATGAGTATTAAGGATTTTTTTATTTTTGCTGTTGTATATTTATTTATTTTTAAATCATTTAATTTTTTTCAGATGAAAAAATGACATGCAGGGGCACACTTTTGAATATACTCTTGTTAGGCTTGTTCCTTCAAGTGAGTCTTTCGGCACCAAGAAAAGCAGCAACTCCTTCCCTAAATTTGGAAGGGCTTGACCTGCAAATTGAACAACCCACTAATGAGAAACTAGATTTAGATGCTCCGATAACTGAAGAAAGCGAAACTCATCAATTGAGCTCTGAATACACCGACAACCAACACACGTCTAGAACGGTTCCTTCGAATGTGTTAGAGGCCCAAAATTTATCTAGCCCTGACTCGGGCAATAACGATGAAAGAATTCCACAAAAAGAGTCTATTATTGAAATCATCTTAAACTATCTAACAGAAAAAGACCCTGATTTTGCTTCTAAAATTATACCTAATAAAAATTCACAACAACCGATATTGAACACTGGCGAGAATGTTTCGAACCTAAACTCCAGCAACTTAGTTGCACATCCAGAAGAGTACGAAAATGGTGTAGAACACATGGCGAATATAGTCGAAGAAAACGATGTGAAGTATGACAATGTAGATACAAAAGAATTTGAAAATATTACAAGCATATTTTCTAATGAGAAGTCTGAATTACTAAGTGACAACGTAGTCGATGACTGTAACGAAAACAGCTTAACGTCCACGACTGACCTCCCACAATATCCAACTACAGAAAGAGTACTTGCTCTTAACCCCGACTTGTCTCGTCCGAATTTTGAACTGACATCAGCCGACACCGTAACATTTCATACTAATTCAAAGACAGATTTACCCCTTGAAAACGACCATGATTCTACAAGCTATTTGATCCCGAAATCTGTAGTTACACCAATAAAGCTTTCTCGTGGACCTGTAACTCACATGACTGCTCCTCAGACAAAAAAATTATCCGACTTGTCTAAAGACCACATTGGAGCTACTTCTAATTTCCAGCCATATTTCGCTGAAAAAAAGATGCATAAAATGTCTTCATCAAATGCCAAACTCAACAATAAGGTCACATTATTCAATGTTAAGGCTGGTGAAAAAGTGAATTCCGATAAAATTTCGAGCAAAGAAAGACCTCTTGATTTCACCAATAGTGTATATGAAGTAGAAGATTTTCGAAATCCGCCAAAACATTCAATAATGATCGCTAAAAGTGAAGAAGGTAACAAGATCTTAGACTCAAATGATTTATTTTCACAGAAGGTGAGCCCACCTGCACGCGCTGGACTTCCTGTGTACATTTTATCAGCAAGTGAAAGGAGCAATGAATTATCGTTATCCCCTATGATGCCAGAAATGCAGAAAATACCGGAAGACAATTTGAAAAATAAAGCAACTCAACATACTAAAGATAATACTGACGAAAACTTGGAAAAACAGGCAGCCGATCCCGTTAGCCCGGTTATGGTGTCTAATGCATCATCAACTCCTGATAATGTGCCGAAGTATGAGGAAAATTACAATGCTGGAGATATAGTCGGAACTGACTCCAAAGAGGTCTCACACACGTCCATTGTGGACAGTGCAGAGCGAGAACAAAAACCCACTCCAACGCAGGGTGTTTCTGATATGCCAAGCGTTGCTAGCAACCAAACAGTTGCCAATTCTGAGGAATATTTTATTTCGGGTCTTGCAAACAGCCGTGAATTAAATTCAAATATTACCTTTCATGGACACTTAGCCCAACCCTTTGCAGCAGCTTCACCAGAAGTCCAGGAGGCACCGGAAACTTCAGTACCCAATTTAAGTGACACCACTTCCAACACAATTAGTCTCAACCTTGGTCTCCAAACTGCACCCAATCAATTCATAGCCACCGAATCAAAAGATGCATTGGCCAAAGAGCGTGAATCTTCATTAGATATTTCTTATCCTAACACAAATAATGACAATACGAGCCCCGGACTTTTGAATAATTTAAGTGGAAAATCATTTAATGTTGCCCCCATGACTGTTCCAAATTCAAAAGCTCTATTAATTTCACCAATGTCTGCCGTAGTAAATTCTAATACCCAGCAAAATGGCCCCACTACTGACAATCACGCAATGGAATCTCTATTATCATTCCTATCTGTTTCACCAAATAAATATAGGTATTCCATGATGGATTTGCCTGGTGTTAAGGGAATTAATCATGCTACAGGATACCCTACAAGCGATTCATCTGGAAGCGCTACACCTTCAGTTTCATCCCATGATTCAAGCGCGCATGAGTATTTGAGACATCAACTTTCATTCCCGAGCAATTATGCTCCAGTTGCACCTTCAAAGGCTTCAGAAAGGACGTTACCAACAATAATAAAGATTCCAGTACCTGCAGCGCCATCTACTGATATCAACAAGCCTGTTATTATTAATAAATTCATACCAGAAGAGCAAACTGGCGCGCAATCTGTTCCAATGTTTTATGCAAATTCATCACCAAATCAGTACATTCAAAATCCAGACGTTAAGCAACTTCAAACGATTTTTACAGGAACATCTGCTGAAGCTTCGCAGAGCGCCTCTGCTAATGAACATGCTGCTCAAGGTCTCGTAACTCCTGACTCAAATAAAGGCTTGTCAAATTTTGGAAGTGTTTTAAATGCTCAGAATGTGAATAGCGCTCTTCCATTGCAACTGTATCCCCAATTGTCATCCCTATCTTCACAGTATGCAACTAAGAATGTTCCAGAGCTAACTTGTGGTGGCCTAGCCAATGAAGTTTAACCGAAACACTGACTTCATGACACAGTAAAGTTTCTGTGGTTACGGGAAAACCTTGGGCAGTAGCTTAAGACGAAGTTTTCGCTGCTCGCCCTCCCCTCTTTATTGCTGGATTAATTTTGTCTGAAAGCGAATGGATAGCGAAGGGTCATTTTACTCCATTACTCAGGTGAATGCGCTTCAACCCGCCCTGACTATATGGTTTTGGATTTATCAAAGGCTTGATTGTTACATGTTTGCCTATTGTTGTTAATTATAATTTATTTATTTTTGTTTAATAATCAAAAGCATTTATCCTTTATTGACATTTGCCTTCGTCGCATAAAAATTTATAATGGCTGTCCGCTGGGGCACTAATGGAAGTAAAATCTCTCCAACAATGTTCTACCCGTTAAAATGTGTTAGCGTTTAGTTTATTGTCCTGATGGCGTGTAAGTAATAAGCATAGAAGCAGACTATTTTTAACAATTAATTATTTAGATCGACTGCCTGATTTGACATAGCCTATACCGCACTAAATAATATACATAATAGCCCTACCATAGGCGACCCAGTCTGAAAATGTATTAGATGCATGATTAAAATTAATAAAATATCGCCGTCAATCATATGCCAGCAACTTTAACATGAGTGATACTGACCGTACTCTTGATTATACGTCACCCCAATGGCGGATCCGATAAATGAGTAAATTCCAATGAATGATAGTAAAAAAGTTTTTTTTAAATTGAATAAAACTCAAATTTTCAACGAATATATTACCTTTTCAACTTACATACAACTTGTGACCCCCCCCCCCCCCTAAATTTTCCGCTGGACTGGATCCGCTCTTGCGTCCCTCTTGAACCATATCAATTATCAAACAAAAACAAAAACTTAGTGTTACTAAAACTTTTTATGCCCGCAATAACTAGAATTAGTAAAACCCAAATAATCGTTAAAAAAATTAACCTAGTGTAAGAAACCCACTGGTATTAAATTTTTTCTTCAAGCATTTCCTTCAGTCTTTAATTGCCTTTAGCCCTGAATAGTTTATTTCTTTATTTTTACGAAATCAGTACGAAACAGACAAGCAAAGGAATTTTTTGCTTATTCCATATTAATTCTGTAAGTATACATTAATAAACCCGGTGTTTTGTTCTTTAAAATTGCTGGCTTGGTAGCAGGTCTGTCAAATACAAAATTGCAGTAGACAATAAGAAGAATATAACCGAAATTAGAGGATATGAAAAATCTGAACTTGAGGGGATTCGAACCCACGATCTACGCCTTTAGCCGGGGTGGTTATAACGAGGAAGTTATCTCTTCAACCAATGTTAATTTAATGTCAGTGCCATGTATTCCATATAATACTGCAATATAAAGAAGACTATAACAATAAGACAGAAAGGTTATTAATGCCAATTGCCAATGGCAAATTCCTGTATTTTCTCATTTATGGAAAAAAAATCACATAAAAAAGCAGCTGCTTTGATGAGTTTTTTATTTTGAGAAAAACAATAACCGGATATGGAACGCAGGTTATTTATAGATTTATCGACTTCGATGGCCAGGTGGTAACGTGCTTGCACTTGTGCGTTTCATTACACGCCATGCGATCGGAGACCTGTCGTAACTCAACATGGGTACTAACCTACAGAGGCGACTGAAGAAGTCAATCGGATACATTCATTCAATTGTTAGTATGCGATTAATCTTAAAAAAAAAAATCACCACAAAATATGTAATTTCTTTAAAATTAATATGCAAATTGGAGAATATACGAGTAATTCATACATACAATATGTTTCATGCGTACAATTCATACTGTACGTACAATAATTGTTAATGCAAATGGTATTTTTAGGTTCTGTACAGGCGGACTATTCTCTCAGTCGCGATTTGCTGGCGTCTTTTCCATTGCAGCTAATGGACTACAGCAAACGAGTTCTTGACGATTTTGGAAACTGGCGTGAAGTCGACCCCTCGAAAGTGCACGGTTTTCGCCGAGACAAGCCAGATCATAGAAATCTGCTCAATTAGACTCTGTGGTTTTGTACCATCCCTACAATGGAAATACATTGGCAAATCGTAACTGTGGGAATCGTCCGTGCCTGTGTTGTAATTTTTTTCATGAATTTTGCATTGCTTAAAATGGATTGCCAATGGATACCGAGCCACGTGGGGATAGCCGGAAACGAAAAGGCATACCTGCTAGCTAAGATAACCACAAGTGCAGCGAATGCGGCAGTCCATCTAACACTAAATAGTGCGACGCAGGTTATTAACAGCGCAATAACTAGAAGATATAAGAACGCTCTATCAACCAGCGCAACAGGACAGCTATGGGAAACTTTGGTAAAAAATCCTTTACCACATGACCTACCAAGAGCCACTTCTGTCGCCCGTTTTCGCTGCATAACTGCCCACGAGTACCTGCAGGCCCACCTGTTTCGCATAGGCCTGGCTACCTCAGAACAATGCCCACTTTGCCTCAGCGGACGTATGGATGCTGCCCACCTTCTAACATGCCTAGCAATCCAGAGCCCTAACAAAGACATCTCATCACTTTAATGGCAGGCGCGGCACCAGATGGCGGTACCGCCAAGAGTGGGTGTTGGATAAAGTAAAGTAAGTAAGCTTAAAATTTTTAGTCCCCAGTGAACAATAACAACACCGAGCAATGAAAATAATGATATGTTATATAGATTATCTGTCTGCACCTTTAATAGACTAATGCTTTATTAGGAAGCTGGCCGTGATATTGACAACAATTGGCAACATTAGCAACAAAACAATAATAATGAAAAATACCGAATTATGATGGTTTGTGAAATAGTCCTCTGGCTCTATAGCAAATGAAAGGACCAAATCTTTGAAATTTACAGGCCCAAGTAATAACTTTAAAAAAAATTAAATCACCTAATTTTGAGTGATCCAAGGGTCAGCAACAAAACAATAATAATTGAAAAATACCGAATTATGATGGTTTATGAAGTAGTCCTCTGGCTCTATAGCAAATGAAAGGACCAAATCTTTAAAATTTATAGGCCCAAGTAATAACTTTAAAAAAAATTAAATCACCTAATTTTGAGTGATCCAGGGGTCAGGTAAATTGCGTAGTAAATTACAAAAAAAATGTCAGATTTTGAAATGCCGGATTTTTACGGTTGCATATCCTCTTAAATTAATAACGCCAGTATTAGGGGTGACCAGGTCTATGGGCAATGTCCTAATTCTTATAGAAGAACAAATAAACGACTAACCTTTGTTGTGTTAATTTTTCCGTAAACTCGCGGTCTTATTCCGTAGTTTGCCATACATCTCACTCCTGCTGGAGACAAGCGGAAGCTGGGTACTGGAACGAATTTCACCTCAGCTTCTCCAACTGAACCCTTCAGTTCCGCTGCAAGGCGCATGCGCGGGTCTCTGACACTCACATGCATGGACTGTCTATTATTTATGCATTGAAAACTGTTGCAGACAGATTATATAAATGTACCTCTGTCCAGGCTGGCTGCTAGGTAACGAGGATAGCTCAAAGATACAAAGAGGATGATTTGAAAGAAAAATCTAAAGAAATGCTTTGGCCTAAGAGCAAATAAAGAATACCCGAATAGCCGTTTTTTTAACAAAATCTTAATTTCATGACGCAGACATTGCGTGAAGAGAAATCTTATCTGGTTACTGTGAGTTGTGAGTGAACGATCTACCTATACACCTTCGCCAACAGTCCAAGGCAGAGCATTCACCAAATTATGTGTTGTATTGGGCTGCAAGAAAGCTGATAGCGGAAGCCCAAAGCTATAGCGTAATTAAAAAATAAAAAAAATCATAGGAAATACCGAGCATCGACTGTGTCATAAATGTCAAGAAATAAATACCTCTACCCTCTATTCGCCCCATCTGGAAATAGAGACAATTCATTTCTTTCTCTAGATTTTGATATATGATATGTGTCAATGATGACACTAATTGGCCACAGTTTTTGAACTCCTTCCTCCAGAAACCTTCACTATCCTTTCTTTTACTAATCAAGCTCAATATTTGTGGCCAGTCGGTATTATTTTATATATTGTTTTAATTTTTGTGTACATAGAACCGGTAATACCGGGAAGAGCCGCACCCTATGAGCCAAAGAGAAAGAGCCACATGCGGCTCGCGAGCCTCACGTTGTCGTCCCCTATCCGAGACGCTCATTGGCTTGTCTCGCCAGACGTTTCTTATGTATTATGTATTGATGAGTATCGAAGGAATTTAGGCCCGTGTTTGTATTGACAGTGACAAATGCCAAAAACTCCCATCCCTCTGACCCAAGCATGTGTCAAGCATTTCGTTGGGGGGGGGGGACAAAAATAATTTTTTTAAACGCTTTCTACCGTGAATAAAAGATGTAAACAGTATATACGTTAACAATTAATTAGCCTACTATTAATAAATGGGTGATCATAGCGTTTACAAAATTATTTTCCTAATTATTTTCCTAATTATTTTCCTGCTACCCTTGTTGGCCATTCGGTCCAGCACGTCGTCAGGACTTGGAGAACAGTAAATCTGACAATTTTGGGGGGGGGGGGCACAGGGGATGTCCCCCCCCCCCTTGGATACGTGCTTGCTCCGACCCTTCCTTCTAATGTGCAAATCACTTTAGTACACAGCCCTCAGGTAAACCTTTCACTATATATAGAAAAAAAAGTTTATTAAATATAATTTATTCTAGTATTATTTAAATCGTTATTTTATTATTGCAATTTTATTTAAATTAATCAATATAAAAGTATACAATCTATTATGCTATAAAATTAAAACATTAAACACACTCACTAAACTAAGAAATTGCATTAAAAACACTCGATATATTACCATAAGGGTAAATTATTATTTGGTAACTGCAATAAAATGAGTCACCCAGTTCAAATAATTACAATAACAAGGCATTTTACTAGAGGCAACATAAGGCCACGACTTCAGGAGAATTTTGCCTGTTAAGCAATAAAATTTTAGTTAAAAATAAAGATCTGTTAATCTTATAGGCCTAAAAATTAAAAAATTAAATAGGCTACTGCTAGTAGCACTGTTAAGTTAAACACTGCTGAAAGGCCTAAAATTCGTCCACACGGAAAATAAATTCAATTTTCTTTCTTCTTTCTAATTCAAGCCAATTATTGTGTCACTCATGACAACTTGTTATTAATATTGTTTTACATAACTTACTAGGGCTATTAGACGGGTGCAAGGGGAACCGAACTGCACCAATTGATTTATTTCTTGCCCTTTACGTATATAATGAGATCTTAAAAAATATATCAATTTTAAACTTCACATCGTGTTACTTTGCCCACACTATTATCAAACTACGCTGAGTTGAGGCACACATACGTCACAGTAGAAAAAATTACGGTAGGTTGACTGAGACATACTGTGCAAGTACCACGCGACCAACTGTCATCATACAAATGATATTGCATATACGGAAGCTCGCATCGAGTATATCATTTGTAAGATAACTGGTGTAACACTTGCACAGCATACCGTCACCAGTCAATTTATCGTGATTTTCTCTTGCTCAACGTATCATAGCTTACCTATAGTAAATGGGCTAGTAATGTATTGTAAACCATAAAAGTCTTATCCCTTATGCAATGTGTTAAAATGCTGTAGGCATTTACCAATAAATACAACAATCAAGCAATATAATACACGTATAAACTAGACGCGAGAAAACTAGCCATCCTATTTGGTTGGACTAAGGGTGATTCTCACAATCTTATTAGGTAAAGCTGCGGAAAGTGGAAGCATTGAAATGAAAAAAAAAACATTGTGGGTTCCTTCAGATTTCATAGCTTTACTAACGATTAAGCCACAGTAAAGAAACTAATTGCTGCTTTAAGAGTGTACAGCCCGTAGGAAATTGGCAGCCCAAAATTTAATACTTTTTATTTTTTTATTTAATTAATTAACTAACTTAAGTGTGTTATTAAAGATTTGGCTCATCAAAGTTGTAGAGGACTACTTCATGCATCATATTATTAAGATTATTATATTATAAGATATTTTTTAATTTTCGAAATTGTAGTTTTTTCAGAAACATGCAAATATTTTATAAACAATAACTTTTCACGTATAATCGAATTTATAAAAAAACTACAATTTCGAAAACTAAAAATACCTTAATATATGAAGCATGAAGTAGTCTTTTACAACTTTGATGAGCCAAATCTTTATTAACATGCTTAGTTAATTAAATGAAAATTAAAAAGTATTAAATTTCGGGCTGCAAATTTCCTAAGAGCTGTACATTCTTAAGTGTTTACCTCAATGGAAATTCAAATTAGTCGGCTCATAGGTCATTCACGGAGAATGAAAACAAATGGGCACTATAAAAAAGACGATATCGGCCCTTCATACGTTAATATTGTACCGGATACATAAAATAAATGACTATAAAATAGTTCCGTTAAACCCATACAGTTCCTATGAATTGATTGATGAATTGAATTGATACTGACTTAATAGCGCAGGAATTGATTCTAATAGTTTAATACCCGATTTCCTAAGTATTTCGTTGTATGCCACATTTATTTTAATATTCCGATACCGCTGTGTCTTTGAAAGAGGCAAGCGCATACCGTAGGTATGAGAGAAGCGTATGCAGAATTCAATCAAAAAGCGCGGAATGTGTTATTTCATTACTGTTTCCGAGAGAAATATTGCCAATTTTATTATTAATTTAAATTCCCCCACACTCGTTTGGTAAACCCACTATTTCCAATTGTTGGATAGGGATATTGATAACCATTGACAGCTGTCTCGGGTGGAGAAGTGGTCGAAAACTTTGCTTGCATCACATTTACAAGGCCTGGGTCTTGGACGAAAATGTTGATAGCGTTTTTTGTGTAAAATACGGGCCCCGTCAAATTTTTATCCAAAACCATTTCCTCATTATCAACAATCGTAATATTCTTTTCAGTCATAATGGGTTCAACGTTTTTGAAAAGGGCGCGAAACCCATTGATTGTTTCCGGTCTAAACAGCGATGTGCTAAGTGAGGTACTAGCAGCTTGGTCAATATCAGAGCGTTTAGTTTTCTTATTCTCCTTCTCAATATCACTTTTCACGGGTTCTCTACTGACAGCTGGTTTAGGTGTTGACGTAGGTTTCACAGATTCATACACTACAGGTCTACTGGTAGCGTCATACGCTGCAGGCCTGCTAGCGGCGCCATATGCTGTAGGTCTACTACCAGCTTCATACGCTACGGGCCTGCTAGCGGCGCCATACGCTGCAGGTCTACTATCAGCTTCATACGCTGCGGGCCTGCTAGCAG
>CAXART010000042.1:0-54401 GCA_963971405.1 Psococerastis gibbosa | reverse complement strand
GGTTATATTGCTGGCAAAAATAGGAAGCACAACAGTGTCATTGATTTTAATTCAAAACCAATCGTTTATTTGGGGCATGAATCAATATATTTTTACAGTGGAAATACATTCTCGTGTCGGATTCCTCCTGATACCATACATACCATAGGCTATCTGTGGCTTCTTCAGCTGTTCCTCCGAGTCCTGAGATAAATAAACAATTGTTGCTTTCAGTGAAATTGAAATCTTTCCCTCTGGTTACAGCAGTATAAGATTTTGTTCCATTATTCGGCTAAAAGTTCTGGAAATGCACCTTTAAATTTTCAATTCCAATGTGCTCATGTCACAGGGCAGCTCCTATGAATCAAAGAGGGGGGGGGGGCGTGCCTCCTAAATGTACATGGGAGCTGCAGCTCCTATGAACCAGAAGTTAGCTCTTGTGCTCATGTAACTTTCTGCTTAGGGCCAAAAATACGGATGTCAATTAGCCCCCCTTCTTTCCCTTTCACATTGTTTCATTGATGGTGTGACATAGATTTCTATTTTAACGTCTACACGGAATGCTTCAAATGAACTAACAAACATTCTTTAACGAAAACTTCAAAATTCTCCTGTGTTCAAGTGAGCATAAGCAGATATTTAATGTTGATTAAAATTGCCAAATTCCAGCTTCAGCCTTGAAATTACGCCCATTTTAAGTGCGCTTCCACGCGTTTTAAGTAATTTGCTACTAATGTAACAGTTTCTTTTAACGACAAACTCAACCCTCCCACCCAGGCAAGGAAGGGTACAAAACTGACAAAGGAATCCTTATTCATATTGCAGCAAACAGGGGGGCACGGGGGTCTCCCCCGGAGGTTTTTTTAAAAAAATAGGCCCGAAATAGTGAGGTTTCACGATTATAACAGCCGCAAAGCTTATAATTTACACAGGAAGACATATTCACGTTACTTATGTTATTTATGGGGAGGGGGGAGGCTGCAGCCCAATATGCCCCCTTGCTTAAGGTCTTGGTGGAATGGGAAGAAAAAGTTTGTAGAATAAATAATAAAATAGTAGGTCTAATGGAAAACGTCCCAGTCCCTGTCTGGTTTTTCCGGTACCCAGTGCATTCTGCTGCCCCTGGTGTACCGCAGTACAGACGAAAAATATAATTTTTAGTTTTAAATGAGATGAAGTTCCTAACTTCATAAAACTTCGAAAACAAATTGATATTTAATATTTTTATTAATTACATAGATTATCTTATTATTTTTGGGAATCGAAGTGCGCCCCCACAATGCTGTGCCCCCCCCCCCCGCGCCGCGGGGGTTGCGGGGTCTTATTTACGCCACTGGTTGTGAGGTCCCAGGAGCCCAAAAAAGTGTTTTTTACGAAAAGTCTGTCGCTCTGTCACTCAATCTGTCTGTCTGTTCATCGATTTCCAGACAAACTACTCAGTCGATTTAGATGAAATTTGGCATGTAGGTTCATAAAAATCATACCTCGCGTCAATTTATTTTGGGCTATCTCAATTTGGGGGGTTTTATTCTCAAAAAACTCCAAAAACGTCTAAAAAATTTATTTATCAAATACGGCTCCAACGATTTCTTTTAAATTCACATATATTGTAGTCGTTATTAACGTTAACAAAATGCGGTGGGGCACTTGCCCCTTGATAGTTTGCTTCTGAGAGTAAAAAATAAAAATAACTAAATTTTCATTAAAAATGGTTAAAAAATAATTTATCTGCGAAACCTTTCTATCGATGATTTGTACCTTCAGGCATGTTTTAGGTGTTAAATTGAGTAACGAAACCGGACAGGTTTCTTTACCAAGAAACTATTTTGTTTTGTGCAAAAACATTTCTCTTTCAAAAATTTTGAAAATTCACGCTCAAATCCAATGCGTGCCCTGCCATTATTACTGTGAGGTATCTAGAATTTACCTCACCTCCAGTGACGCCAGGTGGACAACCCCTCCGCGCCCTGATATATCTATTATCTGATATATATATTTGTTATTAATTTATTAGTCGGAAAAGTGGCCAAGAGTAAAGAGATTACCCAAAATTTTGGTTTTCACTAACTTCGCTCTAAATTACATTATTCGAAAATTTTCTTAAATTTCTGGTTCAGAATACTGTTATGGACGGAAAAATATGGCAAGAGCGGAACAATTGCCAAATTTCAAGTTTAATTTTTATTTTAATAATTTCATCCCTAAATGCACAATTCGACAAATTAAATAATTAAATATCATAATCGATATCGCTGTTATTGGTTAGAAAAGTTGCCAAGAACGAGATAATTTTGGGCTTAATTACAGTATTTGAATATTTTTTAATTTTCTAGTGCAAGCAGATTAGCCCCATTCAACACCAAGAGCGGCCCCTAAGCATCGTAGTTTCGTTAAAAACCCTCATTTTTTTTTCCTTCCTTGCCGATTCATGTCTGTTGTTGGTTTGAGTCCCACATATGATAAATTTTCTCATCATGCTTCGGAGGGCATGTAAAGCAGGCAGGCCTGGGCTTTTCTAGTTGGGTATGAGAGAAGGCTTTATAGCCCTAACTCCACTAGGTTGGCATAATAACAGAATAAAGTCATTATTTATTTATTTCAATTTTCGCATTCATTATAGGCCTAGCATATTATGTATTCTGTTAATGCATTTTTTTTTTCAATTTAAATACCTTCGTAGGCTAATCATCATGATTTTTTTCACACTTCACTATTTGTTACAACAGTTTTGCCTGTATTTTGTTTGCCAATATTATTGAATTCAATTAATATATAGTTACTTAAATAATTAGTCACAGCTAGCCCAACTCGGGCTCGTCTGTAAATTCAAAACTTTAATGCTATAAAAATGCGTATTAAAACCCTCATTATTTCAGTCCTATTTTTCACACATGAAATCTCCAGGTGACATGTAGCCATGTAGGAAAAATGAAATCATCGTCGGTAAGTTCTCAGTGTTAATGCTATCACAATATGTAAACCCACCTGATCGGGCCTATTATCCAAAAAAATTGTAATTGTGAAGGTTGTGCCCTCACTCCATACTTGAAAGGTAAGATTAGATGTAAGGGAATAATGATACAATGTATCGTACCAGGAATGTGTAGTTCCCGCAGAATGAGCATGCATGGAGAGCAACTCGGACATCCCCAATGGCCATTTTATGTGACAAAATCAAATTTTACAGAAAATAACCATTTTTGAGCTGTTTTTCGTAAATCAAGTTATGCAACTGTGCCATAACATAACATACATATATTAGAACGAATGATGAAAACGGTGTCAGAAAATAAATTATTACTGCTTAGCATAAATTGAAGAAATTTTTCGAATTAGGGGGGAAGTTAAAGAAAACCGAATAGTTTAACTTTGGGTAATTTCTCGGCCCTTGGCCACTTTTCCGACCAATAAGAGATCTTTGAAGCATAAATTGAAGAAATGTTTACGAATTGTGTAATTAGGGGCTATGTTAGAGAAAACCAAAAATTTAACTTTGGGCTATTTCTTGGTCCTTGGGCAATTTTTCCGACCAATGACAGGACTCTGAAGCATAAATTGAAGAAAATTTTGCTTTCCAATTTATACGCAGTACTATAAGGAGCCCCAAGATTTCACCGGATTTACACGTTTTGAGCAGTAGCGTAATTAACTTTTGCTGCGCCCCCCCCCCCTCCCCCCGCAAGACCTTTGGTGCGCCCTACCTTGTCTTATTATTTCATCTTTGTTATGAGTGATTGTCATTAGTGGAATGCAAGCCTTAGCCACGATTTTCTTCGGGGGTGGCTGTGATCCTATCCCAGGTTATGCAGGTTATGGTGTTACTCGTAGGCTATTTATGTTACCATAGGTACATATAAAAAGCTAAATTAGTGGGGACACAGCCAGACAACGTTGATATGCGGACTAGATCTTATAGAAACAATATTGCACGTAATCCAAAGAGGGGGGCCCGGGAGTCTCCCCCGGGGAAAAAAATTGATAATATAAGTGTAATATAGTCATTGGCGTAAATTCCCAACATTTCTGGGGGGGGGGGGATTTAGGACCCCAAAACCGGGAATCATTACTCATTCACTTCTGAAGTGAGAAAGAAGAAAGGGGGGCCCGGGGGTCTCCCCTGGAGAAAAAAAGAAAAGCAATTCATAAATAGGCCCAAATTAGTGAGGTTTTGCGCATGTTATACCCTAGAAAAAGGGGGTACCGGGGCTCACCCCCGGAAAAAAAATCGACAAATAGGCCCAAATTAGTGAGGTTTTTCGCATTTTCCAAGCAGTAAAGTTGAGTTTTTACCGACCAATAAAACTACCACGGAGGGGGGCCCGGGGGTCTCCTACTTAGAAAAGTTTGAGAAAATAAGTCTGAACTATCGGAATTTTAAGCATTTTGAGTACCTAACAAGTTTTTGTGAAAGTACTTGATCAATATGTCGATTTTTTTATGATGCATGTAAATTAGGCATACCAAGAATTACTTTCCCTTTCGTTATTGTAGATGCTATGCCTTTTGCCTCCATAACGTCTTTGTCACCAAAACCCCCGGGCTTAGCCCCCCGCCAGGTACTTTCCAATTTATATGCATCTATTGAGCAAAAAAAATCCACAGCCTGCAATTTTCAACCGAAATTAATTTTTAATTTTTAAATTTCATTAGGAGCAGTACAAATTATGGCTTCAAACGAGTATAAATAAATATTTTAATTATTAATTAATAATTAATTCACCCCGTCACCCCTTCAACACGAGTGGAACACAAAATGACGCATTAGCAGCAATCCCATTTGAATTGCATGGGGGGGGGGGGGGGGGTTTAAAGCAATTTTTTTAGGCTGACGAGGAAGGCCTACCTTAATTTAAATTATACCCATGTCTTCGTCTATTTCTCCCCTTTCAGGCCATGCTATATTTGTGGTGATCAAGTCAGGGGTTTCGCTTTGGGGGTGTGAAACGTCAGGGGGTGCACACGATTTTCAACCGAAATAGGACTCTTTCGGCCCCATTATTATCTATTTAAAAAATGCAAACTACGGTACTCTTTCCAGCCATATATTGTTTAGGGTAAGTTAGTAAATTATGTTTAAGTTGATTTAGGGGTTGTCACGTAAAACTATCGTCCGTAAACCGACTTTACAACCGACTTACAAACAACCAATTTTTTTTTTGTCGGCAATATAACCCAAGAACAAAATAACACCTACTACATTGATTTTGGGACGAGTGTTCATTAGGCGAGCTATTGACGCCACCCTCTTGGCTAAGAGAATGGGACCCGATGTCTCTAAAGCCATGATTGGAATGCATGCTTTTAAAGCAATAACTTCATATCGTGTTTTCGAGGCAAAGGGAAAATACGGTCTTTTTCAATCATACCGTAAAATAGAGAGTTCAAGTCCTCAATTATTGCTATAGGCTCAGGAGAGCAAGTCTCAGATGAAATTGCTTAATAGTTCGTATATGGACAGCCGTCCCAAAATCAATGTCCTATGTGTTATTTTGTTCTTGGGTTATATTGCTGACATATAGCCCCGCCCACATGTGCTTTCCTTTACTTCATCACCGATACTCTTGGCCGGTACCACACCATGACATCCCTTATGAATAGCGTCTTAAAGGGTGAAAGCCCCGACGGAATTTTCTTATATTTAAGTTTACACATACTAGACACTATTACGCATAGTTTCAATTTGATATTTGTCATCCTCTCATTCGTCAAGTAAAATTATACAAAAATTTGAACCAGTCTTAAGGGATGAAAGCCCCAACGAAAAATTCTTATTTTCAGTTTTCAGACTTGGGTGAACCATGGTTTTCAGATAAGGGGAAATTATTAGCCCACCTCTTCGACAAATTTTTCCCGTTCCCTCCTTTTTTGGATTGCTTCTTAAGGGGTGAAAGCCCCAATGGAATTTTCTTATAATTACGTTTTGTCATACTAGAAACTACTATGAATTGTTAAAAATTGAGATTTGTCAACATCTCGTTCGTCAAGTTTAATTTGACGAAAATTTGTCCCCTTCTTAAGGGATGAATGTCCCAACAGAAACTTCTTATTTTTCTTTTTCGAGCTCAGGAGAACGGTGGGAATCATGTATAGGGAAATTATAAGCCCACCTCTTCGTCAAATTTTTCCCGGTCCCACCCCTTTTGGATTGATTCTTAAGGGGTGAAAGCCCCAACGGAATTTTCTGATAATTACGTTTTCACATACTAAAAACTACTAGGTATTATTTAAAATTGAGAAATGTCATTATCTCGTTCGTCAAGAAAAATTTGACGAAAATTTGAACCACTCTTAAGGGATGAAAGCCCCAACGAAAAATTCTTATTTTCAGTTTTCAGATTTGGGTGAACTATGGTTTTCAGATAAGGGGAAATTATAAACCCTCCTCTTCGACAAATTTTTCCCGTTCCCTCCCTTTTTGGATTGCTTCTTAGGGGATGAAAGCCCCAACGGAATTTTCTTATAATTACGTTTTGACATACTAGAAACTACTATGCATTGTTCCAAATTCAGATTTCTCAAAATCTCGTTCGTCAAGTTTAATTTGACGAAAATTTATCCCCCTCTTAAGGGATGAATGTCCCAACAGAAACTTCTTATTTTTCGTTTTCGTGCTCAGGAGAACGGTGGGAATCATACATAGGGAAATTATAAGCCCACCTCTTTGTCAAATTTTTCCCGATCCCACCCCTTTTGGATTGCTTCTTAAGGGGTGAAAGCCCCAACGGAATTGTCTGATAATTACGTTTTCACATACTAAAAACTACTAGGTATTACTTAAAATTGAGAAATGTCATTATCTCGTTCGTCAAGAAAAATTTGACGAAAATTTGAACCACTCTTAAGGGATGAAAGCCCCAACGAAAAATTCTTATTTTCAGTTTTCAGACTTGGGTAAAACATGGTTTTCAGATAGGGGGAAATTATAAGCCCTCCTCTTCGACAAATTTTTCCCGTTCCCTCCTTTTTTGGATTGCTTCTTAAGGGTTGAAAGCCCTAACGGAATTTTCTTATAATTACGTTTTGACATACTAGAAACTACTATGCACTGTTCCAAATTGAGATTTCTCAAAATCTCGTTTGTCAAGTTTAATTTGACGAAAATTTGTCCCCTTCTTAAGGGATGAATGTCCCAACAGAAACTTCTTATTTTTTGTTTTTGTGCTCAGGAGAACGATGGGAATCATATATAAGAAAATTATAAGCCCACCTCTTTGTCAAATTTTTCCCGTTCCCACCCTTTTTGGATTGCTTCTTTTGAGGTGAAAGTCCCCTGGGAATCCTCTGATTTCAAGATTTCGTCTACTGTACATAGTTCAGCGTAGTTTTCTTTGAAAATTTTTGACCCACCAGTTCGTCAAGTTTTTCCAAAAATTAGGCACTTTAAAAAATTTGTAGCACCCAAAAGCCCCAGAGCCGGCTCGTAAGAAAAGGTTTTTTACAGACTAGAGACACATCCTAAGCGCCTCATGAGCTCAAACCTTCTCCGGAACTTCGTCAAGTGAGACCCCCCCTGGCTCCCGGACTACTTAATAAAATGTGGGCTAGTGCATTCCTTCACATTAATGTCTTGTGTTGTCTCGTTGCAATTATCCAACTGCCTATAACAATGAATTATTTATGGTCATCCTCAATTTGCCAACTGGCCACCTCCGAATTACCAACTTTCGAGAGAAACTCAATTATTGGGGGGGAGGCTCCCCCCTACCCCCCCCCCCTTCGCGACGCCCCTGGCTACAAGCGATAATGGACAAGCTGAGGCAAGCGTCCATTGACATAATGAAACGGGCTAAAGCTTGACTTAACCAAGTAAAGACACGAGTCCTACGAGTCCTCTTCAACCTAAGACAATTTAATGATAAAAATTAACCTGCGCGATAAAATAGCGTTTCGAAGCCGCAATTCGCATAGAAATGAAGAACGAACAAAGTTTCTGCTAAGACAAATTCAATTTGCCATAAAGAGGTGAGATAATTACTCAAGAGAAAAACTTGTGCGAATGAGGTCATAATCTAATTTACCGGAAGTACCTCTTGCAAAATTTGTAAATGCAAATCGTAGATTTTTAATTAGAACATGAAATACTATGAAAATAATGAAATAATAATTGCACAAAGCGTCTTTTCAGTGTTTGCATTGCACTAAATAAGCTTAATATAGTTGCAGGTTGTTGCCCCAGTCACCCTCCCTTAATATTGAGGTCTTTCAGTCCAATTTTTAGTTCAGTTCCTACTTCAACCGGAATATTTCTAAAGGTGCATATAGTGCTCATGTTCATGTTTCTAACGCCTGCTTTCAGCATTTCTGCTTTAAGCAACCATGTCAGCCTGGCGGGGGGAGTGAGTCTGTTTGTTAACTTGAGGCACCCTAAGGGCAGACTCTATCACCTCGGGGAAAAGGGAGTTCACTAACAGGGTGGACCTCCTGATTATAGTGTATTCCGAACCACTTGGGGAACATGGTAAAGTCACACGATTAGATCGGAGGTGACCAGGACTCGACTTATACTGCCTAAGCGCGTTATCATGTCCCACCAGGTTCCCCTGCCAACGGTGTGCACACTACCAAGTTGCCGCAGTTTGAAACATGCTCTGCCACCCCTTTTGGATTGCTTCTTAAGGGGTGAAAGCCCCAACGGAATTGTCTGATAATTACGTTTTCACATACTAAAAACTACTAGGTATTACTTAAAATTGAGAAATGTCATTATCTCGTTCGTCAAGAAAAATTTGACGAAAATTTGAACCACTCTTAAGGGATGAAAGCCCCAACGAAAAATTCTTATTTTCAGTTTTCAGACTTGGGTAAAACATGGTTTTCAGATAGGGGGAAATTATAAGCCCTCCTCTTCGACAAATTTTTCCCGTTCCCTCCTTTTTTGGATTGCTTCTTAAGGGTTGAAAGCCCTAACGGAATTTTCTTATAATTACGTTTTGACATACTAGAAACTACTATGCACTGTTCCAAATTGAGATTTCTCAAAATCTCGTTTGTCAAGTTTAATTTGACGAAAATTTGTCCCCTTCTTAAGGGATGAATGTCCCAACAGAAACTTCTTATTTTTTGTTTTTGTGCTCAGGAGAACGATGGGAATCATATATAAGAAAATTATAAGCCCACCTCTTTGTCAAATTTTTCCCGTTCCCACCCTTTTTGGATTGCTTCTTTTGAGGTGAAAGTCCCCTGGGAATCCTCTGATTTCAAGATTTCGTCTACTGTACATAGTTCAGCGTAGTTTTCTTTGAAAATTTTTGACCCACCAGTTCGTCAAGTTTTTCCAAAAATTAGGCACTTTAAAAAATTTGTAGCACCCAAAAGCCCCAGAGCCGGCTCGTAAGAAAAGGTTTTTTACAGACTAGAGACACATCCTAAGCGCCTCATGAGCTCAAACCTTCTCCGGAACTTCGTCAAGTGAGACCCCCCCTGGCTCCCGGACTAAAGTATTATAACTAGCCACATGAGCGCAGGATAAGCAGTAAGCAGAATTACCTGCAAGTAACCCCCTGTATGAGTTATTTTCAGTGCTTCAGCATTCTGGTTGTGAATTGATTGCTGAGCCAAGCTTGAGCACCATTCAATCGAAAATTGCTGAATATAGGTTCAGAAGCCAACAGGCTACAGACGAAATCAGTCAGTAGTCGGTTGGCCGTCGTCGTGAGTTTTATCCAGTCTATTAAATTTATAGTTTCCCTCCTTTGTTTGTTGATACCCTCCTGAAGAATTTTGTGGTTTTTTGGATCTGTGTGTGATGGTGAATGATGTGAATTAGAAAAAGGATACTTTTGGATATAAATCATAGCAATAACGCAACGCAGCCTGAGGTGGTAAGTTATTGTTTACATCAGATACCAATGGCCCTGTGGGGACCACTTAGTCCCACATGTGTAATAACCAGTCTGCTTCCAGCTTCACCTTTTTCCCGGTAGATGGCGCTGTTCACATTCAGATAATTCAATATTCCTCAATCTTCCTTTTACGTATTTATTTCTCTCATTCAATAATATCTTTAATCTACCCTCTGTGTCGCATCAGCTCCTTTAGCTGTGGACACAGAGTTGGTTTTTCTATATGGAAGCAGGCTGGATCAAATTCAATATTAATTGTAAGCATGTATCGTTCTCGTCTCACAGCTCATATTGTAACCACTGTGTGTTAAATTACTCTAACTTGAGTCGAAGCACTGCAATACAAACCAATTCAAGTCTACACTGCCTATTCAATTGCATCGTCCTTCGACTAGCTACAGCCCTATAAGTTATTTTGGCCAGAATGAAAAATTACCCTAAAACGCATAGGTAGAACCAGGGACCAGGATTTCCTTCAGGATGGGGCATGAATAATGATGTCAATTATGAATTGAAATGTTTCTGCACTAAGTTTTTTTGCGCCGGAAAATGAAGCACGTACCGTATTATATGTGTAAGTTATGTAGAATTCCTCTTCAAGGAGGAGGAGGGAGTTTACGTTTTACAAACCAAGAATTAGGGGGGGGGGAATTTCTAAGATGCGGGGGCAAAATATTGGGGTTTTATGAATTTTGAAAGTAAAAGAACCGGTCCGAGTTTACTCGAACATGCTTTCCAATTTATCAAAATTAGTAGATAGAGAAAATGAGTAATTTCATGGTAAATAATTTTCCTATGGTTAAATTTCGGATACCTCGGAAGGGGGGGTTGTCCACCTGACGTCGCTGGAGGTGAGGTAAATTCTAGATGGGTCCAACCAACACATTACCACACAGCAATACTGGCAGGGCACGCAATGCATTTGAGCGTGAATTTTCTATCATTTAAAAAAAAAACATTTTTTTGTACAAAACCAAATACTTTTATGGGAAAGCAACCTGTCCGGTTTCGTTACTCAATTTAACACCTAAACCATACCTGAAAGTAGAAATCATCGATAGAAAGGTTTCGCAGAAAAATTATTTTTTAGTCATTTTTCATTAAAATTTAGTTATTTTTATTTTTTACCCCCAGAAGCAACCTATCAAGGGGCAAGCAACCCCCCGCATTTTATTAAAATTAATAACGACTACAATATATGTGAAGTTTATAGAAATCGTTGGAGCCGTTTTTTAGAAATAATGTTTTTAGACGTTTTTTTGGAGTTTTTTGAGAATAAAACCCCCCCAAATTAAGTTAGCCCAAAATAAAAAAATGATCCCGATTTATGATTTTTGTGAACCTACGTGCCGAATTTCATCAAAATCGACCGAGTAGTTTGCCCGGAAATCGACGCACAGACAGACAGACATTTAGTAAAAACCACTTTTTTGGGTTCCTGGGACCTTAAAACGTGTAAATCCGTTGAAATCTCGGAATCGAACATTTAGACCGTCACAAAGCTTTCCTTATAATACGAATAAATTGGAAAGCAAAAATGGTCCCGAGGTATGATTTTTGTGAACCCTCATGCCAAATTTCATCAAAATCGACCGAGTAGTTTGCCCGGAAATCGACGCACAGACAGACAGACAGACATTTCGTAAAAACCACTTTTTTGGGTTCCTGGGACCTAGCTTTCCTTATAGGCCCTACTACGTATAAATTGGAAAGCAAAAACCTATATGGACTTTACTGATGAATTAATATATAGGTACCTAACTAAAAGCAGGGAGTCTATAGCCCTATAAGGGTCTCGTGTCTCCATGCCTCACCGCTATGGCATTCGCTAATATTAAAACGTGTCTGTTTCAATCTAAACTGACCTATGCCCTTCAATATTCATGGCGAAAACTGGCAACTAAACAGCTAGTGCCGTGGCGAGTGGAGTAACGGTTTTTCTTTGAGGGACGGGGGTCCATTGGCGTAAATAGTTGGGTCGAGAGGGGTCCCCCCAGGGGCACCCGTAGGCCGTAGCCCCCCCCCCCAGGATTTCTGGTGACAAAGACGTTAAGACGTTATGGAGGCGAGAGGCATAGCATCCACAATAACGATAGGGAAATTAATTCTTGGTATGCTTATTTTACATGAAAGACCTTAAAAAAATCGACATATTGACCAAGTACTTTCACAAAAAATATATTACTCAAAATGCTTAAAACCCCAATATTTCAGACTTATTTTTTCAAAAATTTTCTACGGGGGAGACCCCCGGGCGTCCCTCCGTGATAGGTTTATTCGTCGGTAACAAACTCAATGTACTGCTTGCAAAATGCGTAAAACCTAACTAATTTGGGCCTATTTATCGATTTTTTTTCTCCGGGAGCGACCCCCGGGCCCCCCTTTCTCCAGGGTATAGTATGCGTAAAACCTCACTAATTTCGGCCCATTTATCAATTTTTTGCTCCTGAGGAGACCCCCGGGCCCCCCTTTCTCCAGGGTATAATATACGTAAAACCTCACTAATTTGGGCCTATTTATTCATTTTTGTCTCCGAGGGGGACCCCCTTTCTCCCTCTTTCTCACTTCGGAAGTGAATGAGTAATGAATCAAAATCTTGGAGTCCTAAAGCCCCCCCCCCCATAAGTTTTGGGAATTTACGCCAATGCGGGGGTCTGTGTATAATTTGTGTATGATAATAATTATCATCAATTATTGAATTCATTTATTAGAATATTGAGTTGGAATATTCGCATGCAAATCGCTGGGTCCTCCCCCCCCCCCCCAATCACCATACCCTCGCGACGCCCCTGCTTGTAGCCGGTGTAGGTTCACATCGAAAACGTATACCAATGGCCAAAAATTCATACGGAAACAATACAAATAATGTCTGAAATCCATGTAGAGTAGTGGTGCGGACATTGACTTTCACCCGAAAGGTTGTTTGTTCAGGTCCCACACTTGCGGGCATGCTTTGGAGGACATGTAAAACAGGCGGCCCCGTGTCTTCTTAGTTGAGTTTATGAGAGAGCTTCATAGCTCTAACTCCATTAGGTAATTATCAATTTCCTTATCTATTTATTTATTTATAAAGCATAGCAGTAAATTCATGGAGTGGCAATAAGGTTTTACACATTATATTACAGTATTATATGGTACATGCAGCACTGGCCTAACTTTGGTTGAAGAGGTGACCTCCTCGTTATAATCGAAATCAGAGGATTTGGAAAAACTGGGCTTGGTGGGATTTTTCTGTATCCTCTTTTATATTTCAGCATTAATGTTACTGACAATATTTAAAATTTGTTATTTCAGGTGACGGATTATTCAAAATGGGGCGCTCTCTCATAGCTGGCCTTTTGGTCTCGGCCATAGCCATGAGTATGATAGTATGCTACCCTATTCACATCAACAACCAGGAATTCGTCGGTAAGTATGCCTAATATCATTCATTCCGACAGATTCATAATATTGACCAGTTGATTATTCTTAACATCATTCTGCATACATATCGGCAAAGTCTTCGTTAAGTTCCCTCTAAAACTTAGCGAGCCTCCTACACTGCCTATCTATTTAGCTACAATCAAAAGAACCGGTACGAGTGAACCCGTACATGCATTCCTATTTATCAATTAGTATAATAGATAATTACGAATCATCTACGCTAAATAATTGCAGTGAGAATTTACATACGGTTGTGCTCACTCTCCCAATCTAAAGCATTGGAAAAATTCCACTGTCTAGAAAGAACAGATGTGTGTATTCACCCAACCGTTCAACGTTGCATATGCTAGAGTGTCGTTGTGTCGTACGATCTAGGCCAGGGCCAGGTACCTAGCTCTAACTTAACTGAAATAAACAGCAGTAGTAGGAGACTTACCCAAAGGAACAAAAAGATTAAGCTTGAAACACAGAAGAATTAATCCGATACTGATCAGATCAATTGCACGTCCTCTGGATGCCAACCCTCCTTGTCTCCCTCGATCGCCAGCCCTTACGGCCGGGCGCCGCGCCGTTCTCGGGGTTCAGCTTAGACAGGCCACCAAGTCCTAACACCTCAGTTGCTACCTGCAGTGACCGCTTACCTCACGAAAATCTGAGAGCAATAGGCGTACTACCACTATCGGCGTACTCTTCATGTCAAGAAGGGTCTTCACAATGTTAAAAGAACTCTCAAAAAACGACAAAAAAAATATTTCTCAAAAACGGCTCCAGCTATTTTCTTTAAATAAACATGTATTGTAGTTGTTATTAATTTTAACAGAATGCAATAGGTCGCTTACCCTTTGACAGTTTCCTTCTTGGGGAAAAAAAATAAGAAAAACTCAATTTTCAATGAAAAATTTAAAAAAATAATTTTTCTGCGGAACCCTGCTAGTGATGCCTTCTAACTACAGTTATCTTCTAGGTGTTAAGTAGAGCAACCAAACTGAATAGGTTGCTTTCCCAAACAAAGTGTTGGTTTTGGATAAAAAATATTTTTGAAAAAATTATGGATTATTCGTGCCTGAATACATTGCATACATACCCTGCCATTATTACTGTGTATTACTGTAATATATTGGTAGACCCGTTTTTCTCTAAGAAATCGTCCCATCGATCAATTCAGTGCTTTGGGGTAGGGAAAGTCGAGGCAACTGAAATTTAACCCTAGGACAATGGTTTACAGCCTACTTATATTATCTATCTGTACCGGTTCACTCAATCATTTTTAAGTGACAACTTTGGACCGATTAGTCTCTTGAGTTGAGAGAAAATATTAATGGGCTTCAGTAAACAATAATTTAAATTAAAACTCAAATGTAGTTATAATTTTATTCTATAACTTGATTGTAATTTTAAATGTAGTGGTAAGGCTTTCTCGTTTTCTTTGGTAATTGCTTGCATATTTAGTAAATTTTATATTTCTATGCTCTCTAGGAAATCAAAGGGTAGTTTTCGAGATGCTTATACGTTCCCTTATAGAAAAAAATTATAATATTTAATGTTTTCTCGCAGCTTCATTTTAAAACGCTACCCAATTGTATAATATAATACAATGAGAAAAATGGGCGTAAAATAGCCCGCCGGGCAAGTACTAGGACCTCTTAGTAGGTATATAATTTTATGAATAAAGTAGATGCACATGAAAGCAAAACAGAAAATTAATATTCAAGTAACTTTTCTTTGTATGTGACCCAAATTAATACGGTGCTTTCCAAAGTTTACCATAACTTTTGAATGACTTTTCAGGCAATGAATTATAAGGTGAATTTTCTACTTTCGTGATAAGAGAGCTGGCTTGATTATACGGTGGTTCTATTTATCTAATTAGTAACTTAAAGAGATTACTCGACACAGACAAATGCTAAGTTAACGAATAGAAAGAACTTCTTCAAGACATCTTGCTCTTTGACAAAGTTTTGCTATATGATATCACTTTCTTTTCATCATGTAGGGGTATAATGACGAATAAAATAAACTTAGCAGCTGTTGCGAAAAGGGGAAAATCTGGGATCGTGTTCAACAAGTTTATTTTGAGCTCTATGAATTCGTAAAAAGCATTCACCGTTTCAAATGTCCCTTTATTCACTCATTCC
Organism: Psococerastis gibbosa; assembly: GCA_963971405.1. Taxonomy (NCBI): domain Eukaryota; kingdom Metazoa; phylum Arthropoda; class Insecta; order Psocodea; family Psocidae; genus Psococerastis; species Psococerastis gibbosa. Next base: position 39,022 of record CAXART010000042.1, on the reverse strand, counting down.
TTCATCATTAACAAAATTACTATTAATGCGGACTCACGGTTGAAATATCATAACATTCACAGCTCGTGTTCTTTTTGCCTATATCACGCCTTATATTTTATGAGCATAGATATATTATGTGTTTACTATGTTAGGAAGACATAAACAGTTTCTAACGATGTAAATTATTTCATTTGAAACCACGTAAATAAATAAACGTAAAAAACGAACAAAATCAGTATCACCAATTCAGTCTTAGCTCATTAAAGAAACACGACAAAATTAATTTGCCCCAGACCCCCTGTCTCGAATTATATGAATCTTCGTCGGTAAAATCTGAACGTTGCTGCATTAAAAATGCATAAAACCCCAATATTTCTGGCCTATTTTTTCAAAACTTTTCCCCTGGGGAGACCCCACCCCTGTACCGCCGTTTGCAGTTCTAGATATGAATCTTCATGTGTTAAACCTAAACTGCTAGCTATCAAATTCCGCAAAACCCCACTATTTTGGGCCTATTTGCCAATTTTTTTTCACCGGGTGGGACCCTGTTTGCAGGGTACCACATGATATTGGTTATTTCTACTTCAAAGTTAAATAGGTAGGCTGTAATTTCACTACAGAATTGTACTCTGGACTAGGCCTTGGCTACGGCTATGCTCGCCAACCGAAATTGGTCAGTGGAATTGTACCATTGACCAATCTAATTCTTTACTCACAGACACAACGTCCTGTAAAATGCAGATCTTACATAGTAGAATATTTACTAAACATTAGTTTCTTCTTTGGTACAATTTTCTTATAGAAGGTAAGTTATATACACATGATATGTAAAAATCTTCAAACAATAGAAAAACCTCCTGCATCGGATAAATTAATTGAAAATGACAGTCAGTTAACAGGAAAAAAGTAATTTTGATTATATATATTGCTTTGTATACTGAATATTGAATTAAACTAGTAGCATAGTTTTGACTGGTTAGACCCTAAATCCGACATTTTTCATTATTCAAAATACTATAATGTTTTAATTTAATCTATTTAAGTTGGTAATATAGTCCCTTTATGTCTATTGCTACCGTTTCAAGCTTTGAAGAAGGCTCGTTTTGAAGGCACATGGAGAATAGAGGGAATCAGCTTTTCCCTGTACTTAATGAAACACTGTTGGAAGATCCACTGTGACCCCGAACAGCCCAAGCGTACATGACTTCTAAGAGAAACTGAGATATTGTGGAAGCCCCTGCTAATACAGAAAGACCTCTAAAGACTCCTCTGTCGTCCTCTTGAGTTGGTGCCTTCAACCATACCCTCAATGATGTTCTTGAGGAGCCCTTCGTGTCTCAGAATATGCCCCATCAGCAGTAATGACCGTAAAATAAATGAACGGAATAGGCCTATACCTAGAATTTGAGTGCAAAAGCCTTCGTAATTAAACTTATACAGTTCTATGAGGATTAGCTCGGTCCCTTTTTCCCATTGAATCGCAGTTGAGTGTCCTCGAGGTCCATTGCGAAGGTAAAATAATTGGTTTATTCTGTTATGGGGTTGACAGGCTAGCATGTCACTGTAGCCTCTGTTTGATGGTATTGTTATGAATAAGTAACGTAACGGCCCATGTAACTATATCGATTGTGGTCGACATGAGATGGGCAATTAGCTATTCCTTTGCTTCATATAACTTGCCCTATAATTAGGCAACCATTTCAAAGCTGTTTATTGCTTTCTTGTTTATACGTTATTATAAGGTAAGCTTTGTGATGGTCAAAATGGTCAATTTCAAGATTTCAACGGAATTACACGATTTCAGGAACCCCAAAAAGTAGTTTTGTCTGTCTGTCTGTCTGTCCGAAGCTCTGAGCATAGATTTAGAGACAAACAAATCGATAATTCTCGACGAAGTTCAGTGTGCAGCCGTGCAGGTTCACAAAAATTATAATTCGGGACCATGGGCTAACTCAATTTTAGAGGTTTTACCCCCCAAAATATAAACACAATCTCACACAATTCCTAAATATTGCAGTCGTTATCTATTTAAACAAAACCCAATGGGTCACTTTCCCTTTGATAGTTTGGTCCCGGAGCAAAAAAAAAAAAAAAATAGCAAAGACTAAATTGACTATAAAATTGAAAAGACCCAACTGATCCACAATCATTTTCAAGTAATTTTATAATTTATTTCAATCAGACACCGAAACCGGTTACATTTTTGTTTTTGTTTATTGCGGTTCAGTTGCGTCTTTTCAATATTGTATAATTATTTAGAAGTGTGTTCAAGTATGTTCCTCGGAGTCACTTTGGAAACACTCACTATAAAATACTAAATTTTCATGAAAAAATAACTAAACAAAAAACAATTCTGCGGAACCTTTCTATCAGTGCTTTCAAACTTCAGGTATGTTTCAGCTGCTAATTGGAGGAACAACATCGAAAAGGTTTCTTCCCAAGCAAGGTTTAAAACGTATACAAAAAAGGGAGTGGGGTTTTTTAAAAATTGGAAACCAAAAACGAAATATTTCGCAAAGATGAGCTCGGTGTATACGGAGTTGCATCATTAATACTTGTCAGACTTGAGCTATGAATCATCGCCAAAATCAATTACTTTACATTGTTTCCAAATATTTGACATGGCGGCTTCCATTTGCTTTCTCTTTTATCCCCTTAATTATGTTGTTGAAGGAAAAATGATTTGAGCCAAGTAATACATAATAAACAATGGAATTGAACTGTTTGAAGTTGGTATATGACTGGTTAGGAGAAAATCGAAGAGAGTAATGCCTTTTAAGTGTAAAAATGAAGTCTTCTTCTTCTGGCTCTACAGCTCTTGATGAGCTTTGGCCTGCTTGACAACACTTCTCCAGTCATCGCGCTTGTGTACAACGGTCCACCATCTACCGACTCCCAACTCACGAAGGTCAGTTTCAAACTCATCCTTCCTGCGTTTTCGAGGCCAGTCGTCTTCCTGTCATACTTGCTTTGTACATCGTTTTCGGCATGCGGTCGTCTGACATTCTTACTACAGCCATCTTATGCGTTACGCTTTAATGAACCGGACTATGTCTTCTCCGTTGAGTATTGCGTCTATTTCGGCGTTCTTTTTTATACGCCACTCTCCGTCTTCGCATATAGGGGTCTATAAATCCTCGTTATTATCTTTCTTTCAAATACTCGTAGTTTTTGGCGTCATTGACACTAAGATTCCAGAGTTCCGAGCTGTACGTTGCAATAGGTCTGGTAACGGTTTTATACATCCTTAACTTAGTGGCTCTGGATGTAAGTCTTGACTTGAGTATTCTCAGGTTCGCGAAGAATGCTCTGTTTGTCGCTAAAATGGCTGAAAAATGAAATATCTCATGAAATATCAACAGCAAAGTTCTTAAAAATTTCAGGACAAACTGAAGTAATTTTTCTAAGCATTTTCATATATGATATTTACCTCTCAGGCTCTCACTATCAAAAATTCGCCACAATTTTTGTATTCGACTTGTACAAAAAACTATTGGTGTGGTAGGCCAGAGGAAGGAGTTGTTAGTGAATACCACATGTCATGCATCGAAATATAGGAGCATTTCTGCTGTGATATACGACTATTTTGGACTACTCAAGGCTAGATATTTCCTGGGAAAATCCTTTGTACAAAAACGAGTAGTGGGGGTACAGCGATTTGCTCTTAAAATGTAACCAAAGTTCCTAAAATAAATAGTAGTTTCGGAGCTAGCTACCTCGGAGCAATGCTATTTTGTTTTTAGCTCCAGAAGTCAAGTATGATATACCAGCAAGTAGTCTGCTGGTGCTTTGACTATAGTATTTCTATATCCTTGCCAAGTTTTGGTATCACTTTGTTTAAGGACTTGCGGTTTTGTCCTGTACGTCACAGAAACTCAAGGGTTCCCGAGTTATTTACTGTACGACGAACGATGCTCTAGGCTTTAGAGCATCGTCTTCAGTCTAGACTTTCAGTTTGCATCTCATTCATCCTGACCCATGTCAAACTGAATTCCAATGCAACTGTAACTTTAAAATAGGAGTTAAATATTTATTAATTTGCATTTTAATTATTAATCAGCTGAATAATTAAATTAACTTTTCACCGGCGTCGGTCAGTGTATTATCCTCTACCGAGACTTTACAAACGATCGCGGGGCCCTTCATTGCCTGAAATGTCTCAGACCGCTTCCAGACCGACCACGTTCATCAGTCAGGTCTCTACTATTTCATCACCTGACCTGTCATTAATTAATTTAACATTAATTATATTAACACTATATCGGCCGACCAGTGACCTTCGATCACAGTCTCCAGTGAGCAGAACCCAATGACTTCACCAATATTACAATGTGAAAATAATAAAATCCGGTGAAATCGACGTATTAGGAAAGCGGCCAATGGACAACGTTTGAAATGCCCTCCCCCTCCCCCCCCCCCCCCTCACGGTGCAGCCCAATTATTGTATTCCTAATGAAGCAGTTTCATTTGTCCTGTTGTGACGTGCCGGAGGTGGAACACATAAACAGTTAAATAAGTGCATAATCAGTACAACCGTCAATATCATGCATCTGCAACCTCTTTCAAATAATGTAATGCAACCGAGAAAGTATTGCGTTTTTAACCTACACGAAATTAACAATTAATTTTTCACTTGTTCCCTGAATTTGTGTCTAGTGCCTTTAATCTATTTAGTTTAATTTTTCACAGTTGTAACCGGGTTTCATTACATATTTTTGTCACAATTTTTTAAATTTGGAACTAAATACAAGGGTTTTGTTCAAGGTTAGAGTGTCCAGTGAGTGTTATAGGAAAGTTAAGAAACCCGTATAGAAAGGTCTTAGCAATACTTCTCGAATCCGGCCTTAGTCTATGACCCTAAGTCTAAGTAAGTCCTTAGTCTCGTAGATGTTTTGTAGAAGTTACGTAGTATTCGTCCCATCTCCGGTGAATTGTTGACTATTGTTCTATCAGGGACATTTCAGCCAGCAACATGGCCGGCAGCCGCGTTTTTGTAACAATAAAAAATCATTATTTACCATTGATCTTCAGAATCTATGCCACTTTAGTTTGTTAAAGTCAATATTGAAAGGGGATGAACGTAAGATGACCATGTCGGACGTAAGCATTAAACAATGAAGCGGCCACACTTTAAAATCCACCAATCTCACTGTAAGTTGTTCTTATTGCACTCCTTAACTTCTCTTCTACTTGGCCATCTTACATTCATATATAACTCTGTATATACTATAATTCCACATTTTAATGCCAACGGCCTTACCATGTTGAATCCATGACAGCAGAGCATGTTTCAAACTGCGGCAAACTTGGTAGTGTACACAGCGTTGGCAGGGGAACATGGTGGGACATGACGACGCGCTGAGGCTATACCAGTCAGTCTACGTGCGTGTCGAGTCCTGCTCACCTCCAAATTAATCGTGTGACTTTACCATGTACCCCAAGTGGTTCGGAATCCACTATAATCAGGAGGTCCGCCCTCTCAGTCAACTCCCTTCCCCCGAGGTGAAAGAGTCTGCCCTTAGGGTGCCTCAAGTCAATAAACAGACTCACTCCCCAGCCAGGCTGACAGGGTTGCTTAAAGCAGAAATGCTGAAAGCAGGCGTTGGAGACAGACAGACAGACAGACATTTTAATGCAGCATAGCTGATATGCATTGATATCATAATTGACATGAGAAAAGAAACTGCAACTGGGTTAATATCAGGAAATTTGGAAATTGCTTTAAATGAATATTGAATTAAAAATATGCGAATAAAAGTTGAAAAAAGGAATTGGTCATAAATTCGAAAAAACCACCAATACCCATATTACGAAGCGGTATTATGTAGTCGATCTGATTTTTGTTCAAATCGAAAATCAAACCGCAAAATGATTATACTATGTAGCCTTGCAGCGAGTAAATCCACTCATTGTTTTATTTTATAAATGTAAACTCAATTCCGTGCAGTTCAGTTTCGATAATGGAAAAACAAAAATCGGGCTGATTCTACTTTATTCCTTTTATAAGCTAGTGAATGAATTCAAATAGATTTCCTGTTGATGAAGAAGTGGTTAATGTTAACTCTAGAAACTACATAAACTATCAAGAAAGAACCTTTAAGAGTTAACCAGTACATGCTTTCCTACTTATCAATTAGTATCGGTACTGTATTAGTTCCATGGTTTAATATATCATCTATAGATTTTCCCTATCTCAAAGCACTGGATTGATCGATGGGATGATTGCATTGTATAGGATGGGCAGACCATTAACGTATTACTACACAAAATTAATGGTATGCATGGCATTGCGGCTCAGAATATCCATAACATCTTCAAAAAATGTTTTTCTATTCATAACAAAAACCGAGCTTGGGAAAGAAACCTATTCGGTATTATTGTTAAACTGTTTAGTACATAAAATTTACATAGTTAGGAGTTAGGAAGCACCAATAGAATAGTGCATCAGAAAAATTGTTTTTTAGTAATTTTTCATCACAATTCTAAATCGTGTACAATGCAATTCTATGCTATAATTCTGAATCTTGCCTGCTGCAACAATTGTTGACGAAACGTTCGGAAGTACGCTTTAAGATCGACCATGACCTATCATCCCGGATTCTATAGATTTAAGGTCTACAACTTTGATTCAAATTAAATCAAATCAAAATATATATTTATTCCAATTTTGCAACATTACAAGTACACATGAAATGTTAAGCTGTACCACTAATTACTTAAATATAAAATTAAATTTAAATAAGCTAAATTAAATTAAAAAATTTGAGAGGAGGTAACTGTGTTTCCACGTGCTAGGGCCGGCGCCGTGTTTCAATTTAATTCAGATTTGTTATTAAATGTTATTTTCTTCCCTATGGTCCAGGCAGGCCTCTCCACAGCGAAGCAGCTCAGCAACTTTCAACACAGTCGCGCACTCCCATAAGACCAGCAAGTGTTTCGAAGACATCCTTAATAAATAAATAAATAAATAAATAAGGGCTTTTTGTTGTTTCTATTACTAAGCCAACCTAGCGCAGTTAGGGCTATAAAGCCCTCTCTTACACATAGGGCTTACCGTTGTCATGTCTTCCTTTATAGGCTCGTGTCACACACCCTCTTCATAATCTTGACAAAAAGTTGTTTTCCATTCCTTTTCATGACCTTATAGGCCCTAGACATTGTATCTCTCTTCTTTAAAAGAAGAAAAATACGTATTTCACATTTTAATGGTGTGTTAACACATTCCATCATGCTTAGTTACATTGTCTTATGTTGAAAATGTTTATTTTTCTTTACAAATTCGAAAAAGAGACACAATAAATAAAAAATTAGCGTGCGTGTATTGGTGTACACACGTAAGAAGTGAAACTTCCTTATGACATCATTTTTCGAAAAATGATCTACTACAATATATTTACAACTTTTCAGAAATTTTTTAAGTAAAGCTAAATTAGATCAATTTTAAGCAAAAGGCTTTTATTATTATAAACATGTATACAAATAATTCAATTATTTTACCTTATTGTTGCTATATTGTTATTATAAGGGGCCACCCATTAATCACGTGATGTTTTTTTAAACACTTTTAACCCCCCTCCCCCTTGGTGATACGTGGTGAGGTTTAAGACTACTCCCCCCCCCCTCCCACCCAAAACCACGTGTATTTTTTAGTACCTACAAAGAATCATAAAACAAATTTATATTATTATTTTTAAATACAGGTAGCCTATAAAGTATAATCTCATTTTATTCTATTGTAGAAATTTAAGGACCATGATAAAAATGTCTAGACAGAAAGGTTGCAGGTTGTTTATTTAATGTACATTGTCCTCCGACCACGGATTATCAAGACTTTCTTCAACACTAACAATTGGATAAGCATCTCGCAAGTCAGTTGTTGGCACTGTGCTTTGTTGAAGATTTTCGGTTTACAAATCACGCGTTTGACGAAAAAATAAATACACGTGATATCTTACTACACCCCCCTCCCCCTTCTGATATTTCGTGATTTCCGCCGAACCCCCCCCCCCCCTCCCTTCGAACCTCACGTGATTAATGGACGCCCCCTAAAAGCATTTCATTAAGTATTTTGGTTGTCTGTAAGTCGGTTTTAAAGTCGGTTTACAGACGGTAGTTTAACGTGACAACGCCTAAATTACTAAATTTCACTTACATAATATATGGCTGGAAAGAGAAAGAAATGTGGAAAAGCCCTTAAGTAGTTTGAATATTTTAAATAGATATAATAACGCACCCCCTGACGTTTCACACCCCCAAAGCCAAACCCCTTGCTTGATCACCACAAATATATAGCATAGCCTGAAAGATAGACCTTCGAAATCTGCCCATAAAATTGCTTTAAACCCGCCCATGCAATTCAAATGGGATGGCTGGAAATGAATTTTTTCGCGTCATTTTTTACAAATTCTAGAAATTTTGTGTTCCATTAGTGTTTAAGGGCTGAAAGGGTGAATTTCAAAATATGTATTTATGCTCGTTTAAAACCTTAATTCATACTGCTTCTAATGAGACTTTAAAATTCATTTCTGTTGAAAATTGCAGGCTGTGGAATTTTTTGTACTCTATGCATGTAAATTCAAAAGTACCCTTTGAACCTGTTTTCTGACGAAACAGTGATGGCTTACCAACTCACCTGGGCCTGAACTAAGAGACGGATAGTAAAACTGAATATGTCTGAAAAGAGTAAGAAAGGTGGAAAAGAAGTAAAGTAGTTTGAAGCTTTCAAATTGATATTAACATCTCCAAAAACGCGGCCGAAAAAGACCTATTTTCGAGGAAAATCGGCAAATTCTGGCCAAATTTGGGCGCACCTCCTCACTTCCCCCCCCCCCCAAAGTCGAACCCCTTGCCTTATCACAACAAATATAGCATGGCCTGAAAGAGGAAGAATAGACGAAGACATGGGTATAATTTAAATTGGGATAGGCCTTCTACGTCATCCATGAGAACAGAAATCAGGATGCGCGTAACAAGATGGCGCGTCACCCACCACGTGATCGAGTCCCAATATGGCGCGTCACTAGGATTTTCTCCCTACGTCGATAAAGAATTTTCACTTCAAAAAATTATTAGGAACCCGCTGCCGGCTATGCAGAACAAAATACACCTTCATTAAATGGGGAAGTACGATACTGAATTGAAGAAATTCAACTTTCTTTCTCAAAATAATTTTGTTCAGTTTCAGTAAATTAGGAACACACCCTCATAATATTATTAAGTTACCGTGAATGCCGTCAGAAAAATTATGAATTTCGTATTAACGTTGAGACTCTTGAATTCATGCAGCGACACGTCAGTGAACACTCCTGAACCATCGTACATCCTGTCGCTATGGTCAGTGGTGTCTCTAACAGGGATAGCCAAGATTCTGCCAGAACGTGCAATGTAGGCCATTGCTCCTATCTGATTGGATTTGGCAGGAGTGTGAGGGGCGGTTATAGTAGCAACGATATACGCACCGAATGATCTGACTAAAGGTTTAGGCTAACCACATAATAACAACTGTTATGGGTGAGCTGTATTAGTGAATTAGTATTACACGTAGATACTTGAGGGTGGCTCCGCTACTATCCAAAAGACTATTACCATGCTTCAAAAATTTTCACAATCCCAAAGCAATGGAACCATTTTTGAAAACGGGAAGAATACAATACGCTTTCCATGAATAATGTACAATAGCGTGAAACATATAGGGAGGTGATTTTTAAACAAATTTCCCATCCATGAAACAGGCCTTAGTGCTGGCAAACAGAACGAACCAGCCAATACGAGCTCAATTGAAGGTGCTCAAATATCGTATATTCCGTAGGGTTCAGGACTCAAGACTTGTACTATCGTAGATAACGGCCCCTGGCGGACATTAAAATAACTAAATATCACACAGGCAAAAAGTCGCCGCTCGTTCTGAGTATACTTTATGGCAACGAAATCTCACGAAGCTTAGACGGAGAATTGTAAGTTACGCAATCCCTTTTCGACCAAAATCGAAAAACTTTCCCCTCGATAAGGGGTCCGCGGCTCCCCTCACCAAGCTCAGAATTTCCCTTGCCATGGCAGTATTCCGCGATTATTTAGTAAGCAATTTTCTGGCCCCCTCAAAAAGTGGCTTTCATGAGGGTCCATTGAGTTGACTCGCAAGGTGTTGACCCAAAACTACACAGCTGCTGACCATCAGTTTATCCAACTGCTTATTCAGGGCCGTATTCAGATCATCCGGAATTTATAAATGGAATTAATGCATGGCGGAGCCTAATATCTTATATTATCGCCGAGATATCGGCTGAAATGAGGTTCCTCAGAACTGCTCGAAGGCATAGAAGAAGAAAAGTTATTGATGAGGATATAGTTCGAGATCGAAGAACCATTGGTGGAGAGGATAGCGAGAAGGAGACTGCAATGGACTGAATGAATAATTATATTGAACACACATACAATACAATACAATACAATATAATTATAACTAAACTAAAAACACTTTAAATCTAACATTTAACTTAGATAACTAACAACAATAAAAAAAGAAAAAAATGGTTCGGACACGTTGACGTAAAGTGAATGGATAACAGCAAGTGCAGCAGGTGGACATGAAGGCAGCATGAAGAAGAAGAAGAAGACCAAGGAGAGACACAGAAACTAAATTGAGAACTATCTGTCTGGTACCAGACGAAGTGTTGAATGGAGTGGAGATTCTGGATAGATGATGATGTTGAATATGATGATGATGATGATGATGATGTTGAATAGGATGATGTTGAATATGATGATGATGATGTTGAATATGATGATGTTGAATATGATGATGTTGAATATGATGATGTTGAATATGATGACGATGATGATGACGCCAACACCGTGTAAGGCGGGCTGGCGACGCCAATGGCTGTAAGTCTGAAGATCTAAATATAGACACACTGCGGGGACGACGGACTTATACTGTTACAAAGGCTGGAATTCACGGACATAACCACAGCTAGCTGGTTGGCTCAGACCAACCATGCTTCCAAAAACCGCCAAAACTTGTTATGTGCAGTATCATATTTTGCTAAAGTTGATTATTCAGAGTGAGTTGACCCTTTTCAAGAGACACCCCCACTGACCCTTTTTGGAACAAAATTAAGTTTCGCTTCATTACGCGAAATATCGATTGTATCGTTATCATTGAGGACTTAGTTATTAGAAGGAATGTTCATCTGCAATACAATACAATACAATATATATTTCAGTTAAATTATTCAATACAAGTAAAGTATAAGATAAAATCGTCAACATTCATTTAGATAAGGAGTGTTTTTGTCTGTCCATCCTGTGAAAATTGAAAATTGAAAATTACACCTATTAGGTTTTTTGATGTAATATAATACGGGCTGATGAGCCGTGATCTACACGAAAGAGTAGTTCAAATGTTTGTCGAAATCTCCAGTGGCACTTCTTAGACTTCTAAGACTTGGAGTGATTCCTACATTCGTCTTCTTAAGGACCCTTCGTCACATCCGATCTTATAGCCTGCTCCACTGTATGGCGTTAACAATCCCTCTTCTTTTCCAACAAGATGAGGAAAAAAAATGTATTATACGATAATATGATTTTGACGATCTACCTAGGTAGAATTGAAAAGTCCATAATGCAAATTACAATGCAATGTACAGTACTCGTATCAATCAATACTGACAAAAAAATGGCGGGAGATAACTCTAATGACACGTAAAAAGAAATTCAATGCCACGATAAGTGTACGCGGTAAAATTAATTCCTGAAAATGATGTCCAGATGGTTGGACATAGTGACCGGTAACGTTGAATAGGCCTAGTTTGAATTTTTAAAATTCTAGTAGATAATAACGCGGCCGAAAAGGCCTATTTTTGTTGAAAATCGTGCGCACCCACCCCCTCACGTTTCACACCCCCAAAGCCAAACCCCTTGCTTGATCACCACAAATATAGCATGGCCTGAAAGAGGAAGAATAGACATAGACATGGGTATAATTGAAATTAAGATAGGCTTTCTAAATCGGCCCAAAAATTGCTTTAAACCCGCCCATGCAATTCAAATGGGATTGCTGGAAATGATTTTTTTCGCGTCATTTTTTACAAATTCCACTCGTTCCACAAGTTCCACTCGTGTTTAAGGGGTGAAGGGTTCAATTTTAAACTATGTATTTATACTCGTTTGAAACCGTAATTCATATTGCTTCTAATGAGACATTAAAAATTAATTTCGGTTGAAAATTGCAGACTGTGGAAAATTTTTCTCTATGCATGGAAATTCAAAAGTAACCTTTGAACCTGTTTTCCGCCGAAACACGGATGGCTTATACACTCACCTGAGACTGAAAGAAATGACGGATAGTAAAATTAAATGCATGTCTAGAAAGAGTAAGAAAGGTGGAAAAGAACTAAAGTAGTTTGAAGTTTTCAAATTGATATTAACACCTCCAGAAACGCGGCTGAAAAAGGCCTATTTTCGCTGAAAATCGCCACATTTCGGCGCACCTCCTCATATACCCCCCCCCCCCCCCCAAAGTCGAACCCTTTGCCCTATCACAACAAATATAGCATGGCCTGAAAGAAGAAGAATAGACGAAGACATGGGTATATTAAATTTAAATATATTAAATTGAGATAGCCCTTCTTCATGGGCCCAAAAATGAGCGTCATCCTTGAGTACAGAAATCAGGATGGCGCGTAACCGAGATGCGTAACCAAGCTGCGTAACCGACATGGCGCGTAACAAGATTTTTCTCCTTACGTCGATAAAGAAGTTTCACTTCAAAAATTCGACACCACTCGGAATCGATGACCAGGGAAACGATTCCACAGCTCGGTAATCATATTTATTGATTACTCGATTCAGGAATCGAGTCGAGCTGAATCGGATTTCCCTAGTGGTTACCCACTCCCAATACAGGGCTGTGTATTCATTCACAATTATTCAACTACAGCCCAGCGGCTCTCTTAAAAGATGCATAGAGTCGTCTTCACGGCGCCTTTTAGTCCCGGAAAATCTATAATATATGATAGTTTATGAAAGATACGCATGAAAAATACAGGTAGTTGACTTGAATATTTGAATTTTAAAAATGTGAATTGCGAAACAAAATATGATGTTTATTAACTAGCGCATTGAATATAACCTTCAGGTTATATAAGCCACATCATTATGTAAAAACATCAATGTTGAAAGTTGAAATCGTCACAAAAACTACTCTGAATAAAATCATTACTTTCCTCATGAAATCGGAATTCTCTTTAGAATTTTGCTGGTCTATACGTAACGCATCGCATTGTTTTTGACATGTCCAGCTAGTTCGATTTTGCCATTTCACTTCACTTCAGCTCAGAAATATAATAGTAAAGCTCATTGCGAATCGGGGATATCTATAAAATATAAGAAAATTTAGTATTTTATATTGTTTTCCACCCAGAACCTAATTATTAGGGGGCAAGCGACCTTTTGTTGACATTAATAAGTAACATGTGAATTTAAAAAAACTTTGGACCCGTTTTTTAGAAATAATATTATTAAACGTTATTTTTTGTTTTTGTTTAAAACGCCCCAAAATTGAGTTAGTCCATAATAAAACAGAAATGGTTCAGTGGTATGAGTTTTTTGATCATATGTCAAAAATGTCAAATAACATCCAAATCCACGGAGTAGTTTGTCAACAAATCGACAGACCGACAGACAAACAGAAATTGCGTAAAATCCAGTTGGGTTCCCGGGGCCTCAAAACGTGAAAACCCACCCGAAATCGAAAATTTCAACCATCACAAAGCTTTCCTTATACAATATTAAGTATAAATAGGACGGCAATATTAATAGAGAGAAAGATACTTTCCGACGAGCTAGCAAAATTTACAAAAGGGATATTTCCCGCGTAGATATATTCGAAAATTTGCAATGTTTGAGTATAACCACTTCTAGTATTGCACCGCCGGGAGACCTTGCATTATTCCCTACATGTTTACACAGTTTAAGTAGGATAACGGCTACCGAAGGGAGTACGAGCGAAAAGTTTTTGGTTTTAGTATTCCTCTAGGGCAGACAGACTTGGTATACATTCAATAATGTGAACTCACTGTAACGCTTCAGGACCTATCACTATTACTATATGAAGACCTTTTCTATGACAATATATGTCCCGAAATTTCAGCTGGTGTGGATTTTCGCATAATGTCTCGTGTATGTTAATAACTATAATATGCAGGATATATCGTACTTTGTTTCTCTTGCAAAAGAGTAAAATAGAGTAAAAGTCAACTCCTGCAACAAGCAGGCCCGTAGCCAGAAATTTATTTAGGGGGGGGGGGGGGCTTACTTAAGTCTTAAATTTTGAACAAACTTTTATTCTCTTCAACACGTCTATCAACCGTTAGTACCTGTACTTGCCGGCCGCCATACCAAGTTGAATCCAGCGGACCAGAGCAGGTTCAAAGCTGCAGATAAATTGGTCGTGTGCACAGTGCCGGTAGGGAAACATGGTAGGACTTGTCCTGGTCACCTCCGAACTAATCGTGTGACTTCACTGTGTTTCCCAAGTGGTTCGAAATCCACTATAATCAGGAGGTCACTGGAGTCCTATGGGCCCACACCGTGGCCTGGGACTGTGTCAAACCATACTGCTACTAGTACCTGTACTATCGTCCTATACTTCTTCCTCTACCTTTTACGTATAACTAACCACTAACAACCACACACCAATCATGCAGACTCATGAGAAGGTTTTTTACCCTTTCGTCGTGTGCCCATTGGGTGTTTTCCTTCTCCCTGTTCGGTACACATTAAACGTTAAGCTCTCCTATTCAGATAAGGGTCTAAATACCCTCGGGCAGACCCTTCTCCCTTCCCTTCATGATTTTCGGGAGGTGGCACCGGTACCCCAAACTGGACTGGTTTCGATACCAGGTCGGCCATCACCATTTCCAGAGCGAGGCTGGGGCTCTATTTAGAAAAAAAAAAAAAAAATTATTTTTATCTTTTTCTGAACAAAAGCTGAAGTGTCCCCTCATGTGAGCGGTGTGCGAGGATAGCCCTAAAACAAATTGAGTCGTCTCGGTCTCATCTCGATCTCAGTCTCGAAAGTCTCGGTTCTGAATTGGGTTCTGATTTTTTTTTAAATCTGCAAAATTATGGGGGGCGTAAGCCTAGCATTTCTAGTTGTCGAGTTTGTAATTTTCTGCAGTATAGTGGTGTTAAGTACAAATATTATTTATTGCTTTTATATTCGAGCAAACTCGGACCGGTTCTTTATAATGGGTTACGTGTAAGAGTAGACAATTTTCTTTCTTTCTTTCTCTCATATCGGCATTCGTTTTGATGCAACAGTACTAAGTTTTATTGCGGTCAGTTGGTGAAAACAGGTCGGCACAAAAATCAGTCATCTCCTGACCATTTGAAAGGTTTAGTCGAATGTTTATGGCATGAAAGAAATGAGTTTCGCAGTACACATTCTGGGGCTTCCTTCCGTGGCCTGCCTCGATTCCAACTCTGTATAGGGAGTTTGGAGCTCGTTGTTCCAACCAAATGTTCAGTTAGTAAGTAAAAATAAGTAGAGGAGAACGTAGGCTTGAGCGTAGCCACAATTTCTTCTATGAAAATTACTCGTTTTGTGCAAGTGACAGTGTAGTTTGCCCAGAAGGCTCCACAATAAGACGGAGATGGGGTTTCTGGCTCGACAAAGACCGCAACATCCCATGTCATTTCCTTGTGTCCAATATACGTCTTTCCTGCTCAAAGCCAGCAAACTTATGCATATATATATATATACTACATGGCATGTGAAGAAAGGTTTGTAAAAGAATTTCATAAACATTTCACGGCAGCCTTTAACGTTTTTGACAGCAAAAATATCAGTCAAATGTCGTGAGAATGACTTCTTTGTGGGGCTCCTTACCTCCGCTTTATGCGGGCACATTATAGACTGTTCACGTTGACTTCTATAGACATGTTATTTCCTATGTTAGAGTTTCACGGAGGTGAGACTCTGTAATTTCCCGGCAAGACAGCATTTATTTTGAATTTGACATTTGCAAGTAAGGACATTTAGAAGTGGTCTTATAGCCCTAACTCCGCTAAGTCAGCTTAGACATAGAACAAAAATCTATTATAAATATAAATAACTTCGTCAGTAGCGAGACCACCCGTCTAAGCGGGGCCCAAGCCCTGGGCAGGTCGAGGGCAGGATTTTTATTTTTCTCATCTTTTTGAAAATAACAGGTAAGAGTCAAGCCGTACGTGCGTCTTGTTTATCAATTAGTATAATGGTAGATAAAGATTATGGGTTCCAACCATTTATCTATGGTAAATAATTTATCTGAGAATTTATTTCGGCTGCACCGATTCTCCCTACCCTATAAAAGAATTCCTTTGTTCAGAAGGGGCAGTTTTGTTGTGTTCAATTTGCTAACATAGTACTGCATAATGCAACAGGTGGGGGGGTACTATTTCCTCAATTTTTTGTAAAATGTATTTCTTCTTAAATAACCAAAACTTGGTTATGAAAGCAATATTTTGGGTTCTATTACTCTACTTAACATCTAAGTTATGTTACAAGTTAAGAAGCGGCAAGGGGAAAACGTATCTCTATTTTCATTTTTTATTGTTTTTGCCACAAGAACATTTTTATATGTTAATGATAATACACAAGACCACAATTCGATATTCCTACATATGTGAATAAAAAAAAATAGTTTTTAGGAATACATAATTTACTCATTTTATTGGGGGGGGGGGGATAACACCCTCAGAATGAAGTATGCAAATTTGGCCGGAAATCAATGTTAAGACAGACCAACAGTAATGACAGAAATTTCGTAAAAAACACTTTTTGTTTCTGGGGCAAACCCGTTGAAATCTCGCAATCAATAATTTCGACCATCATAAAGCTTTCCTAACTTATAAATAGGAAAGCATTATTTATAATTTTTCCTTTCCCTTTTATCATTAATTATTGATGTCTTTTATAGAAAAGCAGTTGTGTTTAAATTGAAGATTGAAATCACAGGACAAATAATTGAAGAAACCTAAAACTGTCGAAAGGAAGGAATGCTGTCTTTAGTGTAGAATATCTTACTAAGGTTCCTATTACAATAGGATATAGCGACTCGTGCAACCAAATAACTATCACACTTCGCGTCACATAACCTAATAGAGCAAGAGCCCACGACGACCAGGGAGGACTTTTTGGCAGGGGGTAGCAACCGTCATAAGTGTCTGGCAACGGAATACATAAGTTATCCCTAAAAAAATATAAAAAAATTAAGCCTTATACTTTATGGGCTGTTTTATTTTATTTGACTTCTATGTTCAGTTGTTCCCAGAGTTTCCAATGGTAGGGATGGGTGATAGCTGCTGACATTTTGAACGTGCCTCTTTCTCGGGGTCTCATGGACTTTCTCCAGGAATATTTGGTTACGCCTACATACCTGTCAATCACAATATCTGGGGGTAAGTGATTGTTCACACTATTGGGGAATCTATTTAACCCTACTCTATATAGCATACAGGGGCGGTTTACGATTATTTGAAACGTGAGTCCATTTTGTCGTAAAAAGGTGGCAGGTCAGACGGCCCCAAAAATTGTCATCAATATTTTGTCAGAAATGTACGGATGGGCCCGACCTGATTTGGTTGGGTACAAGCATTTTCCGGTAGGCCCAACGAAAGAGGCCCATAATTTACTGATTAGCTCCAGTCACCTTCAGCCAGCGTATAACAACATACTACAAAAGTGCGAATTAGATAAAGTCTAAAACTCCGAAAACACATCGTTTACCACAAGGTGCAGGATAAGCCCCCCCCCCCCACCTTTTCTCTTCTCGTCGCCACATGAATGAATACTCATATAAATCACCAGCAATGATCCCCATGCAGCAAACATCACAGTGTAAAATCACATAATTCTTCCAGCATTGATAATACGGAGTACAAAGACAAAAACAAAGAACGTGTTTCCCGTAAACTGTCACATTTTGTTCAAAAACAAAGCTAGCCCCCCGCAATAACAAACGCAGTTTTACCAAAAAAAAAAATTGTGTGAAATGCAAGAAAATTCTGACTTCATTTCTCTCGACAATATATCATCAAAATTGAAAAAAATACGTGATTTCTTGAGAACAAATTTTCTTTGGCTCATAATTTTTTTTGTTATGATGAGGAGCACTTTTTCGTTCCACCTTCGTGTTTTCGGGAAGGGGAAGCAACATTTTTTTCGTTCTCATCGTTAGTTCTTTACTTCTTAGACTTTCATCTTCCGGTACAATTGTTTTATGTAGATAATGAAACAAAGAAGAGAGGTATGTTTGGGTGTTTTTCTTTTTTATGTTGCTATAGGTTATTTTGCACTTAAACGATAAATTGGGTGCTCACAATGTGTGTTATATTGTAGAAACACAGGGGGCTTCCTTGAGGGAAGTGGACCCGCCTACAGAGACCCTAGGTCTTATAAATAAATAAATATATATGTATTTCTGTTAAAATATACAATACAAGTAATCAACAAGTAATTGACAAGAAAGTACAAAGTAAAATCGTCACATTCTTACATAACATTTCAAGGTGTTTTTAATTTTAGGCCCAGTTGTTCTTTCATGGAAATTACTGGGACTAACATTTCCCCTAGTAAAGTTCAAGGATAAAAAGATACACTGTAGTATTATATGGTATATAACACGCCCAGTTTTTCCATATCCTCTAATTTCGGTCATGGATAAAAAATATAACACAAACGATTAAAAATACCCTATAACGGCTATAACGTGATGAATGAAATAGCCTTCTACAACCAAGTTACACCAAAATTTTTAATAAATTGCTTAGTAAATTAAAGAAAAAATATTAAGTGTCGGATTTTGCGGTGTTTCCTATTTTCTACACTTCATATCCTCTTAAATACCGTATAATAATAGTAATAAGGTCCTGAAGTACTTTTTATTGATCTAGGCCTACTTATTGTCGTCCAATTAGTGTTTCCCCCATGCCAATGACCCCATAGATTTTCGGACATTACGACTGATATTGTCTCCGTATGAATTTTTGGCCATTGGCCACCTAGTATACGTCCTCG
This sequence comes from Psococerastis gibbosa, assembly GCA_963971405.1. Classification (NCBI taxonomy): domain Eukaryota; kingdom Metazoa; phylum Arthropoda; class Insecta; order Psocodea; family Psocidae; genus Psococerastis; species Psococerastis gibbosa. The sequence continues at coordinate 19,980 of CAXART010000042.1, read as the reverse complement.
ATGTCAACCCACACTGGCTACGAGCGATAATTGGCAAGCTGAGACAAACTTACCATTGACACAATCTAGCAGGCGTACAGACCTCAGGGAATTTCGGACATTACGGCTGATCCAGTGATATTGTTTCCGTATGAATTTTTGGCCATTGGCAAACTAGGGCTCGTTCTCGATGTCAACCCTCACTGGCTACAAGCGATAGTCGGCAAGCTGAGACAAGCTTACCATTGACACAATCTAACAGGCATAAACATGTCTAACCGACTTGCACTACGTGCAGTGACTAGTCTAACGTGAAATCTGATTAAAAGGGCACCCAGTTGATGATCGAAGGTCCCAATAACCGTGGAAATTAATGCCAAAGCTCTGTCATAACGCGCAAACACATGCTGCCGCAATGGAAGTTGGAAATAGTGTGCTGCGGGTTTTGAGTGACTAAACTGTGGAAGTGGAACGAATAGGTAGGTACTAGTAGTAGGAGCTAGGGATAGTGCAAGGCCGTAGCCAGGATCTTTTTTCGGGGGGGGGGGGGGGGTTAGAAATTTCATTGGATATTACATACTGGTTTTTATTTTTCCTCTCAAAATCCAATTCTGTCTAATATCAAGCCTTTCATTTCGGGGGGGGGGGGGGAATTTTAAGCCCCATGAACCTCCCTCCCCTTGGCTACGGCCTTGGGACAGTGTAACCAATAATTATGTCATGTCACCCGCACACGCTCCAGCTTGAAGGGGCACAGCTATGAAATTTACTATGTATATTGTATTTTTGATAAATACACGAATTATCTATAAATCTGTTTAGAAAGAATTCCCTCATCATTCTATGAAGTGTTCCATTATATGGTGGTCTGAGGAGTATGCCTCATCAACCTAATCAATTTAATGACTGTGCTAGAATTCAGCAGGAAACCAAAGCGACGATTTCCCGAAAAATGTTTGCATGTGGAAACATGATGTGGGACTAAATAGACATCCATTTCCGAATTTTGATATTCTTGTTATGTTCATCGATGCGAATAGTCCTGAACATTGACTGCATAATGGATGCCTTAAACGCTACCTTAGTTAGATATATGTTATTATTTTGTTTGTCAGTTGTATTTGTTCCTTGAAATTGAGCACCTACTTTTTCATGATGATCCAGATCTTATCATAGGCCTATATTACCCAAAATTGAAAATAAAATTAGGCATAGTACGAATTTAATAGAATTTGTGGAATTTTTGTAGCACAAACTCACTGGAACAACCCTCACGTGAATTTTTGCCTCCGTAATAGAAAATAGAAAATTATTTACAGCAAACATCAATATATTGTACAACTATTCAAACTATAGGTTTCCTCTGGGTGTAAAATTTAAACTATAAGAAGAAATCAATTCTATGTGCTGAACAGTAATAAAAAAACAACATAAAGCGGCTTTTCACTAAACAGTTTATCGAAAAAGGGTCAAAATGTGAGTGTTTGTATAAAAACCGAGCAAAACGGTTTCTTTATGCGGTAAAAATAAAAAATGGCATAGTAAAAAAGGATATTATCACATGCAACCAATGATGTAAGGAAATTTTCCATGTGAGAAAATGTAGGAAGAGAAATCGTGTCATGGTAACAAGTCACTTTATTCTACCTCATCAGGTTTGTATGGAAATGATGTGATTTTTCGTGGAGTTGAGAAAGTTTTCGACAAGTTTATAACAAAAACAGGCTGCCGTGCATTTTAACTAAATCAGCAATGGAAAGTTTTTATTTTTAGCTTTCGTGGAGACACTTGCTTCTAACTTGTCGCGATATATTTTTTTAAAAAGTAAAACAGGTCTAAATGTTGTCTTTCAAGGGTTCCTACTGCGAAAGATTACTTCCTGGACTTTTTCTTCAGTTACATCTCCATACGCAAAAATTCCACACTTTATAGAACAGAAAAATCCGGTTTAACGGACCATAGTCGATCTCAATTGTTTTGTATTGTCAGTGTCTGCAGTTGACATGCATGGTGGCGTTTCGTAAACTTCAATGATTTTTACAACAGTATTGTTATATAATATATAGTATATACAGCGATTAGATTGACATCGTTTGAGTGAGAAGGTATAACGGGGCTCTTCTGGTAATCATTACCGGAAAGGCGAATTGAGATAAATCTGGATACAGCGGAACTCCAAATCCCTGTCTATGTCTTCCCAGCCATCGTGTTACCTCTACACTAGCCAGCTAATTTCAATAAGACAATAGTGTAAAAAATATAAAATGTTTAATAGGAATGCCATAGATCGTGAGTTCAAGCCCCATTAAAAAATTAACATCTATAAAACATTTAATAATGTACTTTTCCTGTAAGAAATACATGGAAAATTGTCAATGAAAAATAATTTTAGAGTGTCTTTTAGGATATTTTTCCTCTGTGGCGAAACTCCGAGGTCCAGAGTGACCCCGAATCAACCAACCAGGAGTTTCATATTTTCATCAAGTTATTGACAAGACCAAAAGCTGAAAGTGAAGGTAGGCTAATTAAAAAGAAGTATTCTGTTTTCCTTCCATGTTTTTTCACGACATTTACAAGATTGAGTACATAGCAGAGGCACCCCGTCTATAAGGTGACCGCTTCAGGCCTCACACACGCACTTGGCCAGATGTTGTGTACAGGCGACTTCGGTGGCAAGGTGGTACCGTACTTGTACTTGTGCGAGTATCTACAAATCTTGCGGTCGGAGACTTGTCGTAACTCGATACAAGTACCTATTAGGTGAATTAGTGAGGCGATTGAAGAGGTTAATCGGATACGTTCATTAAATTGTTTGTATGCGATTTAACCTTTTATTTAAAAAAGAAAAAACTCACTATTTTGCGCCTAATTATTAAAAAAAGAATTCTACCGGGGAACACCCCCGAACCCAAGAACCTTACAGTTTCATGAAGTAGTATTCGTTCGTAAAATGAAATAAGCAAATGACGCACGATGAACGGAAGTCAATTGGAGGTGGAGAAATGTAGGGCTGAGAAACTGAGATGAATCTGGGATTACAGTAAGTATAAACTAGTTTTAAACTCAATTTTAGGCTTAATTTTGCTGCAAAACTTCTCAGTGATTGTTTACAATCTTCAACTTGTTATAACTTATAACTGTGGATTTTAACGACTAATCATCATTTTTCATCATCAAATTTACGATTTTGACCCGGTTGAAACAACCGTTCAATAAGTTGGGAAAGTGTTCCGAAAGAGACAAAAATTGAACGAGAGTCAGACTTGAACGCGCATTTCTGCCAGTTTAGGGCAGCGTGCTATCCTGCAGACATAAATAGCTTTTTCGGAATTTTAGTGACTCTCTCGGAAGCACTTTTGAAAACGTTCTTATTTCTTGTATACGTATAAGTAATTTCTAGTTTTGTCCCAGGTTCTGTACTGTACTTAGGCGCCCATTCCACCGACCGGCTAGGGCTATTTACAAAAACAGTGGCATGGTAGCAGACATTCAAGACTTAGGCGGGGTTTCCACCGACCTCGCATTGCAGAATTGACGGAAATGTTTATTTCCCTCTATGCCATAGTTAAAATTGATCAATGATCATACAGTAAAATCACAAACAAACAAACTAAAATTAAAAAATGGCGTCATGGGATATGTTAAGTACAAACATTTTAATAGATTTCTATAAAAAGAAAAATTCTAATTTCCGTTAATGTTATTTGCATTCTGCAATGCGAGGTCGGTGGAAACGCCACCTAAGTCTTGAATGTCTGCTACCACTTCACCGTTTTTATAAATAGCCCTAGCCGGTCGGTGGAATAGGCGCCATATACTGGTGTTGTTTTTAGTTGAACTATGAAGCAGGGTACTCCCAATGCCAAAGTTAATATGCATTTTCGGACTTTATTGATTTTGTTTCTGCGTGTATTTTCGGTGATTGGCAAACTGCTATACGTTCTCGATGTAAATCCATAACGGCTACTAGCCTACAATTGACAAGATAAGACAAACTTACCATTTCTTCTTCTTCTTCCTCTGCTTCTGGCTCTGCAGCCATTGATGAGCTTTGGCCTGCTCGACACCACTCCGCCAGTCATCTCAGTTTTGTTCAACGCTCCACCATCTAGGGACTCCCCACTCGTAAAGGTCGTCTTCCTGTCATACTTGCTTTGTACCTCTGTCATCTGACATTCTTACGACATGTCCCAGCCATCTTATGCGTTGCGCTTTAATGAACCGGACTATGTCTTTTCCGTAGAGTATTGCGTCTATTTTGGCGTTGTTTCTTATACGCCACTCTCCGTCTTCGCATAGGGGTCCATACATCCTCGTTATTATCTTTCTTTCCAATACTCGCAGTTTGTTTGCGTCATTGGCAGTAAGATTCGAGTTTTCCGTTGCAATGTTGCAATTGGTCTGATAAAGGATAGGCTTACCATTTACACAATGTAACAAATATATATATAGTGTACGGTATATAAGAAAGCAATAACACCGCCATCTACCCGGATGCATGGCGGCGCCGTGCAGTATTGCTTACCGACACTTTATAAGCGATAACGAGAAGCGCCATTAGAGAGAAAATAATGAAAACAAGCCGTAAAAGTACTGTATATAAAGAGCATTGAAGTTCCTTTTGAACACTTCTAAAAGTGCTCGAAACATTTCCATTTTCCACAAAAATTTTCCCCCTCAGTGAAGAAGTGTTGCCTATGCTCTTTATACGTTACAGTTCTTCCGATCTTATACCTCAACATTTTATATTTTTCAAGAATCTTACATCAAAGGGATGGGGAGACTAAAAATATCTTTGCAAAATGTCAGATTGCAGGTTTAAAAAATTCAACATTTTATGCATCTTTAATAGCTTCCATTATTTTCTTTCATATTAAACTCGTCATTTTGGAGATGCTTTCTGCAGTCTTAATTCTTCTTTGCGCTATTGGATGCCGCGCGCTACAATTAAGGATGCTGATCAAAACGAAACACTAATACTATTTATTTATTGTACCTTGTTTCGTGCTGACCCACTAGCTGAGTGCTCAAACCTATACTGTTCCAGTGGCGTATAAACGGGGTAGTATGGACAGTAGTTCAAGATTGTTTACTGTGACTGCACTAAGAACTATTACAGTACCTATACTAATTAAAAAATAGGAAACCATGTACAGGTTCACTCGTAGAGGTTCTTTTATATTTTTTCACTTAATGTCCGACTCCCATAATGTAATTGCAAGGTATTTCTGATCATCATAGATATTAGTGGATATTTTTTTTAATTTTTCAAAATATTGACTAAATTTATGAGATATTCCTCACTCGAAACTTTTAATAGTAAGGCGTTCATAGCATAAATGTGAAATTACTATGTTAATTTTTAAATGAATACCGTACATAGCTTACGTTCAAGAGTAGAATCTCCGGTAATTGTTATAGGAAATGGCAGTTTCTAGCTATCAAAGAAGACTTTACCGACAAGATTGGTGACCCGTACAGAGAGATCTAAAAGGATACTTTGCAGGAGAAATGTTTATACCAGGGAAAGATTTCTATTCACGCTCCGAAGGCCGTATATAATGACGCCTAAACATCATACTATAGCTTGAAGTGCACGTTAAGTATTTCAACAGAAAGTTTAACTCAAAGCGCTAGGTTCCTAGAAAAAATATCTTCTCTCTGTTAACGACTGAGCTACTCTAAAATTCTATCAACTTGTAAAAAGGGAAGGATATATAGCAGCTGAGAAATCTAAGGTATATAGCTGTAATAAATTTTGTTTGAAAAGGGTAAGGGAACTGTCGAAGTGTAATAGCGGCTAAAGGAGATAATGAGGATAACCAACGGAAATGAACCAGCCATATCTGTAATTAACTTTTAGAGACAATTCATGTTGTTCCAGCTTATGTCAACTTAACTTACATTAATTAAGAAGGAAACTGTCTGTTTTGATTTTCTGTACTTTTCTTTAAACTTCAACTTTTGACTTCTTCTTCTGGGGTCAAAATAGAACGATAAGTTTTAACAAAGATTTACAGCGGGTGTTTCTTTCTCTTCGGTGTCTCTCCACATTGAAAAGGTTGTTTTCCTCTCACGTGCTTTAATTAATAACTGGGTGAAAGCTCTTCCATAAATATGTCCTGTCCAATTTGATTTGGCAAATAATAAAGTTAGGGGATTATTGAAAGGCCGGTGGTTTACCCCATTAATTTTTAGTTATTACATGTTATTACATGAAATCAGTTTTCCCCTTAATTAACGGCTTGGAAATATGTTGAAGCAGTAGAATCCGGGCAGATAGGCCGTGGTCGATTTGTTTCGTCGACATGGACATCGAGGACAGGGGTGTAAAGTTGGGGGGGCACGGTCCAACTTGCCTCCCCCCCCCCCAGCCTCGAGCAATGTAAGACGTGGTTCAAACTTCATGGTCCCTTTTGCAGCAATAAGAATGTAAGCATTACCTTTTTAGCTTTGTAAAATCTACAGCTATACTTTACAATTTTTTTTTTTTTTTTATTTTTGCTTAAGGGTATACAGCCATTACCAAATCCATCTGGCAAGACAGCTACCGGTACTTACAACTATTAAAATGCGTAAAACCCTACTATTTTGCTCTTATATTTTCAATTTTTCCTTATCCTGCCTGATGACGTCATAAGGTCTACTTAGTTTTGCCCCCGCTATCATTCTAAAACTTTACGCCTCTGATCGAGAATGGCCAAGAATTCATACGGAAACAATACAAATGATGTCCGAAATCCATGTAGTCATTGGCATTGGACAAGGGACCTATGGGCCACGATAAGTAGGCATGATGGGTCATAAAATGTCCTTAAAAAATTACATATTACAATTAACACTGATGATCTCGACCACAGGTGTTGACGAAACGTTCGGATGTTCGCTTTCAGATCGACTATGACCCATCAGCCCGGATTCTACAGCGTCATCACCTGGCTCAGGCCACGATAATCTATGTAATTATACCGTTTAGAATTATAATTTGAAATGCGAAAAACCAGTTTATTAAGTTTGGCGTACGGCGTATAAGTTTTATACTAAAGCAAAAGCTCTTACGATTTTCAAAAAGTTGTCACTGCCTACGTTTTCATTTATAAACATCTAATTAATTGTGGAAAGTTTTCAAAATAATGTTCATGAATTTGTAACGAAAACAATTAATACTGAAAAAGAAGGAGAATATCTCTTCCATTAATTTACTATGTATAATGCTTTTCAGGAAATGAGAGCATCTTAAACTTTTCAAAACTATATTTTCGTGATGGTGAAGGGTTTTGAAGAGGGGTCTGAGACCTGTTGAATTTTGAATTAAATACTCCGCCACTCCTTTTACTTCCACCTTTTTACTCTTTTAATCTTCGAGTGCCTTGCCCAGAAGTGCTTCATTTCAGAAGATTGTCTGAATGTACTATTTGCTGATTAAAGTCGAATGCAAAAACCTTCCTTATTCAGGTAAAGGGTACTTGCCAATTTTGTAATATCATTAATGTATTATTCTACTTTTTACTGGTATTATTAATAAATTATTATTTTATTGATCTTTCTTCTAAATGCGATGAAACCCATAATTTTGCTGTTGCTCTACTATGGAAAATAAAGTAGCCTATCTAGTGCCGCCATGTGTCGGTAAACTTGCAGAACGTGGAAGCAGCCGTGCTTAAGGTAATGCACGGTGGTAGAATAAAATATCTGTACTTTTCCATTTTCCGACACATGACACCCCAAGATATATTTCACCTACACATTAAACCCGAAGGTAAACAGAATTATAAAATGTCTGCTGTAATGAAAAAAAAAACGTTATCGAGTGTCTCTCCAAGGTATTGCAGCAAATTCGCTTGGGGACTGAACACAAAAAGGTGCTGAATCAGTCAGTGGTAATACGGGGAGGGGGGGGGGGGTCACGTGTAACCTCCTTCAGACTTTCAATTAAAACCGGTGTCTGTAATTATTGGTGTTTAACACACGTTTTCTGGATTCCTGCTTAAAAGTGCCTTTTTTTGCTAACAATGGCAAGCTAATTTTCTCTTTTCCCTTGCGACGTATAATTTTCAGATGCGGTCAGTCTTTTAATGAACAAAAGAGTGACATGTAGTGTAATATATTTCCAAATGCCACTAACCCTGAACCGAGCCAAGAGCCAAATATATGCAGCAATCTGCAGTGCCACGAAGAACACTCTCAAGACCCTAAGCACTGGCAAAAAGTGGGAGAATCTTGCTACAGTGGGACCCATCTGTAGGAACCTTGAGAGAGCTGAAGCTGTTGCTAGATTCCGCCTCAATACCGGCCATGACTACCTTCAGGCCCACCTACACCGCATTGGCCTTGCCGCCGATGACACATGTCCACTATGTCACGGTGGAAGAATGGACGAAGACCACCTGAGTGACTGCACGGCTCTCACCTACCCGAACGATGACTTGGTGAACCGCTATTGGGAAGCTCGGCGACGAATGGTTGAACTACCACGTTCGGGCGTTGGATATATAAAATAAATAAAATATTTCCGAATGAACTAGAATGTGGACAGTAGGCGGGGGTGGGGGGGAATAAGTCTTCTAATTTATTAGTAAAAAATTTTAAATAAATGAGACTCTAAAATGGTTTTATAGTTATTGTTTCTTACTTTCGCGTAAGGATAGCTTTGTGATAGTCAAAATTCTTGATTCCAAGATTTCAACAGATTTACACGTTTTGAGGTCCCAGGAATCAAAATAGGCGTATTCACACATATTGTTGTAGTTAATAATGTTAAAAAGCCCAATAGGTCGCTTGACCCTTAATAGTTTGGTCCTGCTAAAAAAAACAATGTTCATGAAAAATACTAAAAAAAAATTTCCTTTTTATCGGTGTCAACATAAATAAATACCTACCTAAACCGAGGTTTCCTCTCTCTAGTCACATTTGCATCTTCTCCTCGAGTTGAGCAAGTCTCAAATCGCAGATAAGGTGTAACTGTGCTAGTGGGTTTCCCTCTGTAGATGGCAGTTCTTGCCGAAAGCGCTCAGGGTTTTATACTAACACAAGTGGGTTTCTTAGACAAAGTTAATTTCTTAACGATTATTTGGGTTTTACTAATTCGGGTTGTTATAACAAGTTTTTCTAAAACTCTAAGTTTTTGTTATTTTTTGTTTATTTTATCGGTGCTTTCTTACTTGAGGAATCTTTTAATTGTTAAACAAAACAAAACAAGACGGAACAGGTTGCTTTCCCAAGCAATGTTTTGGTTTTGAATAATAAATTATTTAAAAGAAATACTGTATATTGATAATTCATGCCCCAATACATGACAGAGCCTGCAATTATTTCTGGGTTGTATTTTATTGGTCTGCTCGTTTTTGACTATGCAATCGTCTCATCGATCAATTCAGTGCTTAGGAATAGGGAAAGGCCCCCGAAATGTCACCCTACTCACACTAGTCATATTATACATGCTAATTGATGAACAGGAACGCATGTACGGGTTCACACTCGTACCGGTTCTTTCTTATAGTTCTGAAATTGACGGCAGAAATTTCATTATTTCAAGCATAGAATGAGCATCAAATTCTTCCAACGGCACTTCATTTACTGCATTTCAAAAATTCTCTGACTCCTTTATCTTCACACATATGAAATTCGGAAGAAACGAAATCCATAGAAAAAAAATTGCGAAAGCTCACAAAACTGAAAATTCCTTGGATTTTTGAAGAAATTGAAAGGCTGTAGTGTATACCGTTCACGCAAGGGTGCCTTTTGTCTTACCCCAGTTGCTCCTATTTTGCACCCCCTGCCTCGTCCCCTAAAGGCTCTAAAGAAAGAGGGTTTTGCTAGAAAGGGCGGGTGTTTCATAAGCCTATACTTTCTTTATTTCATATCGTCTTTCACTTTCAAATTCAAATCATTGACTGTTGGGTGTTCGCTGAAAGAGCTTTTGAAAGGTGACTTATTTTTGTTTTGCAATGCCTGGTGACAGCCAGTTGTAGCCTATTTTTTTTTTTTTTTTTTTTTTTTTTTTGAGCGCCACAGCCATATGGGTAAACTCGCTTTCTGGTTTGCAGTTTGCCGGTGTTGGTTGTCTAATGCCATTTTTCTGCATATTTCTCTACAAAACAAACGTTTATGCTGTCCTACATTGCTTAGACATGATAAAAGTGTCTAATAATGTCCATATTTCCTAGGGGGGGGGGGGGAGGGGTCCAATCATACAGCTTCTGGCCGTCGTTCCTGGGAACTTAATCCTGTTTTTAAATGGAGGCGACATCAATACAAAGCATCTAACCGAGTGCCCAGCCCTGGTAGAAGACTGTGAAAACCAAATAGACGACATCTTCCTGGAGGGATACTGGTCAGCGTATTACCAATCGGCTAACCTGCCAAAGGTGGGCGTTGGCTAGTAAGTATTAGGAAGTATAAGGTAGTAAAAATGTTCCATGGACAGTGTCACAAAAATGTTCCTTTAAAAATACATAAAATGCCTATTGAAGCGTTCACATTGCAATTAAATTTAATTATCGTATTCATTATTGCCCTATATAAACATGGTATAGTGCAATGTTTGGATTTGATAGAAAAGTACTATAAGTGCAGTATATCACTATGATAATCAGTTGGGCAAACAGCTTAGTTTTTGAGAATCTTATCGTGTCTAAGAATGCTTTTAGATAGCGTTTTCACGTCGCGCACGGGGAAAAGCAAACTGTTTTGGTTAAATGGTTTCTCGGCAACCTCGATGTCGAGTATGCTCCTGATAGCTGTTGGCCACTATACGCTAAGACCCTGTAAACACGGACGATTGGATCGCCAATGATCAGCTGTGAAATTTGTTATGGTACCAAATGGGGTGGCAAATGGCTGGCGAAACGCCAGAGTTTATTTCATCAGATTTCTGTCTCTAGTTTTTCGCAGGTGCACGGGTTTCATGGAAATCATTTAAAGTGCGTTTGAAAATATACTGCTTTTAGCACCAATCAATCACCAGCCCCCATGACCAATTTCTGAGCGGATGACCGGCGTTCAGATCGTCCACTGTTGCTCCAGTGGTCAGTCACCCTTAATGTTAAATATATATAAAATGTAATGTAATGTATCAGTTAATTTCGTCAAAATGATATGGCCATGCATTGTTGTTGTTCACTATATATCGGAGGTGAACGGTACATAGAATGATGTGCTCTGAAGACCTGAAGCACCAAAAATGTAAAAGAATTGAAAAGTGTACCATAAACATGACAATACCTAGTGTGTGAGTGAGTGAGTGAGTGAGTGAATGAGCTGGAATGGCTGTGTGAATGAGAATATTACTTACAGTCTGTAATCAATCTATTTTAAGCAGTTAATAGTAAGTGGCACTTTGGCCCTAACAAAGTTGTTTTTTTCTCATTAAAGACGATTATTATTATTATTACTATAGCTTGGGGATGCGGGATGTATTATTCTGTAAGTTATTGTATTTTTGTAATATATAATATATAAGATTATTATACAAATGAATGGTTAAACATTAATGAACGACTTTGCTCCTTTCCAGACGTACGCGGCATTTCACTACATACTTGTACAATAGGGTCGCGCCCCCGAAAAAAATACTGGTCGCTGTCGCAGTACTGGCAAAATGGTGTCAAAGTACAACATTTAGGCAGTGGCCTAGACTTTTTCTGAAGTGGAAGAGGCGCTTGTGCTGAGTGACAGGGAAACTCGGCAGTTCTTCCTGAGAATTGCTGGGCTCTGAGTTGCCCCGGGACTTATGGCTGGGCCAGTGTTGTAGGCCAAATATGAGAAATATATTTTAATCTCTGTCTTAAACTATTGTAAGTGAGAAACGGTGATACGAACAGTTTTCTGTTTTTATGTGAAGAATTCAAGCATAATACCCCGAGTAACTTATAGTTAAGGTGACCCGGCTTCCTGATTTAGCCAGTACAGTACTGTAACCTATTGTACCGGGCTTATGTCCACGATGGAAATACTATACTGCCTTAAGCTTTGAAGATCTAAAAAATTAATAAAAAGTGTGACAATGAAAAAAGAAAGTGAGAGGCACCCATTTAGATGACATGCCATCTAATGATGACAGTGAGTTACTAAAAGCTTGAACGTTCGGTATTGAAAAAATAAAAACATTTTTATTTAAATTTGTGGTTCCATATGGAAGGAAAATCACTCCATTCGACATTAAAACATTATTCCTGACATTTTTTTAAATTCGTATTTTTCAAGCTTTTAATAACTTACTGCCATCATTAGGTGGTATTTCATTTATGGATGCCACAACGTCACGCTACTCATATTTTGGAGAAGATGCAAGAGTATTTAAGGTTCGTTTTTTGCCCGTTATCGGCAATACTTAGCTTTTGTTTATACGCGATGTTTTCTATTTTATTATTGTTTCCCTAAACCAGGCGGGTCAGATAGGCAACCGCAGCTCAGTTAATCAACGATTCGGCAGCTTTGACCGAGATTTAGCGAGAAGTTCTCGCCATAAGCCGAACATAGTGAAAATTAAGCTAGTAAAATCGCCTGCTGTTGTCAGCCCAGCCTGTTGAATTGTTTCTTTGTTTTTCCTTTTCGAATTTCGAATTTCCTTTTTTTATAGTTGCCATTCTGCAACTTGGGTCTCATTTCCTTCCATCACCTTTGCCAGTTCCTTTGACATTTCTCCCTATGTTTCACCGCTATCGGTCATACTTATGATCATCTGTCATCTAATATATTTAATTGTCGTTCCCTTAAACTACGATATGTTATAGTTTACCGTTAGTCGATTCACTACGTTATGCTACGCAATTGTATACATTTGAAGTGCTACTGGTCGCTCGGACATGTGGCAAACGCTGCTATTGCTTGTTTTTTTTTTTGTTTTTCCTGATAAAAAGAAAGTTTTTTTTACCTTCTTATTCCCCTTTTTGTCTTGTTCCAGACTTAGGGGGTCTAAGTACCGTGCCGATCGTGACGGAAGCGAATGTCACCACCACCCTTGAGTGTCCAGGCGTCAAAGAACAAATGATCCTGACCGCGGTGAAATGGTACGTCCATGACAAGAAGGTGCTTGAGTACTCCAACGGTGTGACCACGGAGTGGAAGTTCCCGGACCGCGTCGAGCTCATCAAGAGCACGTTCGCCCTCCGATTCAATCCTGTCAAAGCGACCGACAGCGGGCTCTACTACTGCATCATCAACCATCGCCAAAAGCCAGAAGCCCTAGCTGACCTAATCGTAATGGGTAAGTGCTTTTTCCTAACAATTTTACATTTTAACAACCTACTCCAAAAAATTTTAGCCAGCAGGTTTTCAAAATCAAGGTAGTTCACCGACTTCATAAATGAACTATTACTATTACATTGTACGAAACAAAATTTGAAAAGTAAAACTTAAAGTGAAAGTGAAAAGTTAAAGTTAAAGAGTACGTAATAAAATAACTGAAAAATTATTCCATAAAATACGTTAGAGATATGAGACTTTTCCTTCTTTAGTTGATAAACTTATAGCACTATGGATCTATTTCATCATTATATGAGTGTTTAAATGTTTCATGGGCCTTAATATGGTAGAGTTTAGCGTAACATCATGGTCCTTGGGTAAAATTTCAAATTCCTTGATTTTCCCCGCTGTTGAGTTCTCACTAACCAGGACCTTCCCTCTCCAAGTCCAGTCCGGTGCTAGTTATGTCAGGTTGGTTGCTACTAAGACAATTTATGTAAAAACCCCGCTGCGACCTTTTTTCACATTCCTAACTTTGCTGATTTTATAGACTAGTATAATACTGTTACTCATACCAATAGTTATAGTATTAGAATTCCTGATCCGTGAGTAGGTTGGTATGTCGTACACAAACCCAGTACGTCTACGTAAATTTTAAATTTTCGTCAGCATGAAATACGTTGGTTCTTCAAATGATATAATTATAAGAAGACATTGAATCAATCGCTAATTTTTTTCTGTATTTTCGAAATGCCTTCTTTTAAGTGTGTTTTCTGTGTGATTTCTTCTTCTTCTTCTTCTTCTTCTTCCGGCTCTACAGCCCTTGGTGGGCTTTGGCCTGCTCGACAACACTCCTCCATTCTTCTCGGTTTTGCACAACGCTCCACCATCTGGAGACTCCCAACTCGCGAAGGTCATTCTCTAACTCGTCCTTATTCCAGCGGTTTCTTGGCCGTCCTGGCAGTCGTCTTCCCGTCATGCTTGCTTTGTACATTTTTCGTGGCATGCGTTCTTCAGACATCCTTACAACGTGTCCCAGCCACCTTAATCGTTGTGCTTTAATGAACCTTACTATGTCTTCTCCGTTGAGAGCGGCGTCGATTTCAGCGTTGTTTCTTATACGCCATTCTCCGTACTCGTAAAGGGGTCCATATATCCTCCTTATTATCTTTCTTTCGAGTACACGTAGTTTGTTGGCATCGTTTACAGTGAGATTCCAGGTTTCCGATCCGTATGTTGCAACTGGTCTTATAAGGGTTTTGTATATTCGTAGTTTTGTGGCTCTAGAGATAAGTCTTGACTTGAGCAATTTTAGGTTGGCAAAATATGCTCTATTGGCTGCTGTTATTCTTCTGTCTATCTCTGCGCTAGTTTTGTTTTGATTGTTTACTTCTGCACCAAGGTAGATGAAGCTCTTTACATTCTCGAAAGCCATTCCTTGTACAGTCAGGTTGTCACTTCTCCGTCTCCTTTCTAACGCTGACATTACTAGATACTTAGTTTTTGAGACATTTATTTCTAGTCCAGCTCTACTCGCCTCTACACATAGTCTAGCAAGTATCTCTCCTAGTTGCTTCCTATTTTTAGTGATTATGACTATGTCATCCGCATATGCGCAGATCATTTGTGACTTGTATACAATTGTCCCACTCTCTACTATATTCTGTAACGCTGCTTGCAGTGCCAGGTTGAACAGTGTAGCTGAGAGGGCGTCTCCTTGTCGTACCCCTCTGCCGAGTGGGAATTCTTCTCCACATCGTCCGTCTATTATTACACTGGCTCTGGCGTTTTCCATAGTCATTTTTACTAGATTAACTAGTTTTTTTGGTATTCCTTGTCGGATCATTGAGTTATATAGGCTGTCTTTCCAAATAGAATCGAAAGCCTGTCTAAAATCCACAAAGAGCATGTGTAGGTCCGTATTATGCTCGTAGCATTTTTCCATAGTTTGCCGTACAACGAAGATTTGGTCAACAGTTCCCCTGGCTGGTCTAAAACCACATTGATACTCGCCTATTATTTCTTCTGCATACGGTGAGATTTTTCTTAATAGAAGATTTGAGAAAGTCTTGTAGGCAGTATTAAGGAGTGTAATTCCTCTGTAGTTATTGCAGTCCAACTTGTCGCCTTTCTTGTAAATCGGTACTATAGTTCCTGTTTGCCATGCTTCCGGCATACATTCGTTTGCCCAGATCTTTGTAATAATGTCATGTAGTTCTTTTACAACCTCTGACCCAGAGTATTTTAGTATTTCACTGGTGATGCCATCTTTGCCTGGTGCTTTATAGTTCTTCATCCTTTTTATGGCGTTTTCTACCTCTATTAGTGTTGGTGGGGGTATAAGCATTTCCGCAGTGTGTGATTTCTTACACAAAATTAATAAGGCGAGGAACTATTTAAATACAACATATATAATAATCAATAAATAAATACACCTTTAATATCTTAAATAACGACAGGTCTCGACTATTCCAGCTTTGATTAAGAGTCAATAAAACTTACCCTTATACGGACTGGCAGCGACTCTACTCGCACTGTAACTAATTACAATTTTTTTTCGCTGCTCAGTGCCGACTATTTTATATTAGTAAATGGTCGTCATATGGCCTTACGTAACCGGATGTAACTTTCTGTAATGTACTAATTTCGGAGACTAGATTTC
Source organism: Psococerastis gibbosa (assembly GCA_963971405.1). Taxonomy (NCBI): domain Eukaryota; kingdom Metazoa; phylum Arthropoda; class Insecta; order Psocodea; family Psocidae; genus Psococerastis; species Psococerastis gibbosa. The sequence continues at coordinate 4,154 of CAXART010000042.1, read as the reverse complement.
ATATAGTACACTAATTAAAAAATGTTGGCAGATCTGATTATGCAAAAATACGGTATAATCTAAAAAAAGAGCATTTGATTATAATACATTATAATATTGTAGAATTCCCATATTGAAACCTGAAGTTATTCAGGTATAACAGAAATATTCTATGTGCTACTTATAACAGCTATCATTCATTATCCATATTTTCTGGTGTTAATTGTTTAATCAATAAAAAAATATCCAATTTGATTCACTGTGTCTCAATTTATGAACATGATAATAAATAAAAGAACTTATGTGCTGTAAAACAAGTTTAGACCGAATCTCACGTAATTTGCTTGGAATCGTTAAAAAGACTGTAGTTGTAATGCACTCTCGCAACAGAGGTAGGGCTGTACCGGTAGTTATGGTCACGCTACGAATTATTAGAAAATTCCCATTTCCATTGCCATTGTCACCCAAGCCCAGTCTTCTGAATTTTCCTAAGCAAATGACATCAGACCTTATCAATACTTGTTCCACAATAGGCGTCTTTTTTATTTAAAATCTTTGTATATATTCGTCGACAGGCTTAATTTGTACCAATGGTGATTAATAAAAAAAACACGCCTAGTAACACCAATATGCGCCATAGCTACAACTTACAGTGCCAGAATTCACAATATTAGGTCCGTAAATTGAACTATCTACAGTGGTTAATGGCTGCCCATGACATAGTAGTCGAAGAGCTGACAGACGAGATATTGCATGTCTGGGTACCAATTTTTTTGTGGCTGAATCGTGAAGGGGACCATAAAAAAGTAAAAAAAGCGGAACTTGCATTGGTCAGACTGGATCCCCTATTTTTTACGAAGGCCTAAAGATATTTTTTTAGGTTAATGTTGAATTTTTTAGTATCAGCGCAAGAACACTCCCAAAAGAAATTTAGAAAAGAACTTTGGCATGTAGGTTCACAAAACTAACACCTCGGGACTATTTTTTATATTTTGGGCTAATTCAATTTTGGGGGGTTTTATTCTCAAAGAACTCCCAAAAAACTTAAAAAAAAATTATTTCTCAAAAACGGCTCCAACTATTTCTTTTAAAATCACATACTGTATATTGTAGACGCTATTGTTTACAAAACGCAGTGCAGTACCCCCACGCCTAAAAAGGCTACAAGAAGTTCCACACATGAAGCTTTCCCACGAATACGAATGTTACAAATTTCCAAAAAATGTCTCATTACTCATTTCGGGGTACCACTTTGAAACCGATCTCAAACTACTCCTGTAAATAGACCTTTCATTCTATACACTTCTTGCTCGGTTGTGCCAAGGCTTTTCCCCCGACATAAGCCCTTTTTGAAAAAACCTACCAGAGCCTAAACCCTCGCAAAATTTAGTGAATGTTCTCTGAACACTTAAACAGGCTGCAAGAAGTTGTCCATTTGAAGTTTCCTCGAAATTGTGTTGTGCCAAGGGTTTTCCCCAACAGAAACCTACTGCGTGCCAGTGTAAGAACCCTTACACTAATATAGTGAATGTTCTCTGAAAACTTATTGCAGCCTTCTTAAGTGTTCAGAGAACATTCACTAAATTTTGCGAGGGTTCTTGCTCTGGTACGTGGCAGGTTGGACGCGTGAAGTTTTTTCAAAAAAGGGCTTCTGTCGGGGGAAAAGCCTTGGCACAACCGAGCAAGAAGTGTATTGAATGAAAGGTCTATTTATAGGAGTAGTTTGAGATCGGTTTCAAAGAGGTACCCCGAAATGAGTAATGAGACATTTTTTGGAAATTTGTAACATCCGTGTTCGTGGGAAAGCTTCATGTGTGGAACTTCTTGTAACCTTTTTAGGTGTGGGGGTAACATGCACCGCCATTTGTAAGCCGTTTTGTTTTTTACTTTTTAATGGTTCTCTTCACGATCCAGCCACAAAAAATTTGGAACCCAGACATGCGTTTTCTTCTCCCCATCAGCTCTTCTTATAAAGTAACCCACGGTGCAACAAAATTAATTGCCCCCAGTATCAACCTAATGGCATGTTCGAATCGCTTAAAGTCGTTCAATGAATGTCATTGCAGTTATTGAGGTAAAACACACTATTTTCGTTTTGTGTTTTCTAGTTCTTTTGGGCGTGCTTCAGCCTCTTGTTTATTTTCAATTTCGGACAAACGTACAGTTTCTGCATCTGAGTAGGCTATAGTGTTAGTATCAGAACCATCTTCCGATTCACATGGTACATCCATATCCGGTTCTACAGATGGGGCGACGTTCCTAGCAGCCACCGGCCTACAGCATCCAGCACAATTTATAAAGGATCTTAAAACGTCGTACGTGTATGCCATGAACGCCCCATATTCGAAAACCTGTAGCAAACCAACATTGCGTAAACTAAGATCTCACAGAAATCTTCGTTGAAAAAAAAAAAAATATTACACCATTTGTACAAATTCCTTAGTGTACCTGTATATGTCAAACCTGATTTTCTGCTAGTAAAACCACTGGCCATAACGTAAGTGATGCCCTTCCATTTCGCGGTGAAAGCAGGTACCTTGGACAGATAATCCCCTTCTTCAGCACAGCTCTATGCAGAAAGCAGTGGTCAACAACATGTCGGGCAGTCGCATTTCTGCCATAGGTGAAGGTATACCCCCTTAATTTCTTTCCAATTTATATGTAGTATAAGGAAAGCTTTGTGACGGTCCAAATTTTCGATTCCGAGATTTCAACGGAATTACATGTTTTGAGGTCCCAGGAGCCCAAAGAAGTGGTTTTTACGAAATGTCTGTTTGTCTGTCTGTCTGTTCATCGATTTACGGGCAAACTACTCGGTTCATTTTCATGAAAATTGGCATGAGGGTTCACAAAAATCATACCTCGAGATAATTTTTTTATTTTGGGCTAATTCAATTTGAGGGGGGTTTTATTCTAAAAAAAACTCCAAAAAACGTCAAAAAAAATTATTTCTCAAAACGGCTCCAACGATTTCATTTAAATTCACATATATTGTAGTCGTTATTAATGTTAATAAAATGAAGGGGGTCACTTGCCCCGTGATAGTTTGCTTTTGGGGGTAAAAAAGTAAAAATAACTAAAGTTTAATGAAAAATGACTAGAAAATAATTTTCCTGCGGGACCTTTCCATCGATGATTTCTACCTTTAGGCACGTTTTAGGTGTACAATTGAGTAACGAAACCGGACAGATTGCTTCCCCAAAGAACTATTTGGTTTTGTGCAATTTTTTTTTTTTAATGATAGAACATTCACGCTCAAATGCATTGCGTGCCCTGTATTACTGTGTGTGGTAATGTATTGGTCTGACCTATCTACGAGATATCCGAAATTTAACCATAGGAAAATTATTTGCCATGAAATTACTCATTTTCTCTATCTACTAATTAATAAATTGGAAAGCATGTTCGAGTAAACTCGGACCGGTTCCCTGTATTGTTTCCGTATGAATTTTTGGGCCATTGGCAAACTAGTCTTCGATGTCAACCTATACCGGCTACAAGCGATAATGGACAAGCTGAGACAAGCTTACTATTGACGCAATAAAACTGGCAAAAGCATGACTTAATCAAGATACGGGTCTTTGTATCTTGCATGTTCCATTGATGCTTTCGAGTTAGGGCTCGTCCATCCAACCCTAACGGGTAGTGAGTACCTTTATCTTTATCGGTAGGGTAACTTTCTGAACATAATATCACCGCCACGCGTTTTGTGAGCAATTGGCTTTGGCATAGAATTATATTCGACAAGTTGGGTTTGTGAAAGTGGGCCAAAAGGCCTAAAATTAGCTCAATTTTATTTTTAATACAATTATATTTCTTGCTAATAGGCCTACCACGGACTAAATGTACTACAAAAAAAAAATACTTACAGCAGCGAATATTAAACTTGTGAAAGAGTCTGAGTAGGCAATTTCGGTGCAAATATATCCATTTAGAAAAAACATAAGTGCCAGGATAATACTGAAACGTGTTTCTTGTTCTCTCGAAATTAAACAAAATCGAACAGCATCTTCTTTCTGTAATGTCCATGCAAGGTTTGCTAGTAGCATGGAACTGTAAGATGACCGATAGGCACGTCACTCCAAACAGCCAAAGCATTCGGACTGAGAAATCATCCAAACCAGGGACTGGACATTGCCGAGACGCTAAATAAGAGATTAAAGGCCTGAAAAAAT